>OX403627.1:7679706-7779932 GCA_948107755.1 Campoletis raptor | reverse complement strand
TTTATTTCTGCGGGTGCACATTCGGACTGTAGGTTAATTATGAAACCACACGCAGTGAAGGCAGACGATCGCGGACTTGCTGTTTTGTTTTGTTTTTTCTTCTTTTTACTTCATTATTCCACCGTTGAATCCTGTACCGGATGGAAATCAATATTCATATGCTAATTTATCGAATTTACATGACACACAACTGAAGCCTGCAAAACAACACTAGGCATTATCATTGTAATCAGGTTTTTGTGTCTCGTGTAATATCAATCTGTTGATAGATATATAGATATTCGTGTGGAAGAACTAATGACCGGAAGGGCTAACATGCTAGAGGGTCAACGAGGGAACTCGAGTAGTAACGGTTCGAGTTGAGCGGACCTCCTGACAATGAGCCCGGAAGAGGCACATCCACCGATCCCAGAATATACATTTTATACCAATAAACAACTCGCATCGATCGACTGATAAATATCGCCCCAATTGAATTTTTCAATGTTCCCAGCAGTTTTTATTTGCTTTTTAATTCTTTTGAAATCACAGCTCTTTCTGATTTCTCTATCATATTATTTCATAGAAAAGACATTCCATGGTATTCTCTGATAAAAGGAGAACAATGTTAAATTGCGTGGGAGGAGAATGCATCGCAGAATTTTTACAGACTCAACGTCTGAAAGTGCGTTTTAATGCATTTGCATAAAAATTGGTGTTATAAAGCGATTTTTTTTTTAAGTTTGATTTAAAAAAACGTGAATCTTATACAGTAGAGGACAGCGTAGAAAAAAAAATCTATAAGTCTCGTTTTGCAAACCTGGAAAGTGTGACAGTGAGATAAATGACATTGATTTGGAAGGGGAAGAAAAACGAGCTCGTTTCTGTCTTTTTTTTCGTCATTTTAAACTTCTTCACTGTGTTTTTTTTCTCTTTATACCTTTTTGTTTTTTTTTTGTTTCGTTCGATCTCTCTGACTATTTACGTATTCGAGTCGAGTACGTATGATTGGAGGCAACAATTTCACCGACACTAATGGTTCGATAAGCCAAAGGGGAAGGGGTATGAACGACAACCCGCCGGCGTCCCGTCAATAAGGGTGCAATCATTTTTCACAATTTAACCTAATCCGTACACACGGCTACGAAGCACCCCTATCACCAGAATTCTTATTCTACAATCCGCTTTCTTGCTCGAACTTTTTATTTTCTTATTTTACCAGTTCAGGACACAAACGTTTTCTTGTTCTTTCTCTTTTTTTCTCTTTCCTTCACCTTTCGATACTTTTTCCATCCAACGAGTGAAAAGTCGGTGACTAACACACGTACACACGGAGGGATGGAAGGACATGGGGGTGGAAGAAAGAGAGTGGGAAACGAGGGACAGAGAGAGGACGTTGTTGTCTGTACTGCTTCGTAACGGATTTTAATTACCGACATATCACGTCTCCAGGCAGATCCCCTGGAGAGAACTTGGAGAGACATCAAGGAGAGTAAGGAAGACAGAGGGAGAGAGAAAGAAAGAAATGAAGAAAAAGAGAGAAAAAAGAAGTTTCCACGAAGACGACGAGTCTCGGTTATTGATTGTATCCTTGTTTATTGTATATTTTAGATTTAATTCGAGTTCGACGATCGTCTGTCTGCTCTACTGAGAGAATGAGAGGCATAGCAAGGAGTGAAGAAAGAGGGGCAAGGATTGTCGTGCAATAGCTGTCAAAGGTATCCACGATTTTCAAATCCCTCTTGTAAAGTGAAATGAGACAAGTCTCTGATGCTCGCGTTCGTTTCCTTTCGATCTTCCTCTCACTCGTCTTTCCGAATTTCGATGTCGAGTTCCGTTTTCGTTTCACGTAATGATTGCTCCCCAAACTTCGTATTTTTTTTGGGTCTAACGACGACAAAAGGACGAACACTAAAAAATCGCACGCAGCTCTTCACAGCTTCTGAAGATACATTTTTAGTAAATTAATTCATTGCAATTTTATTAAGAGAAATTGAAGCGAAGCTTTTCTTATTTTCCAAATTATGTCATAAAAACGTCGAGGAATATAACTTTATCGATTTTCTGACATAAAAACTTTGTAGACACATGTTTATAGCAAATGTTCATGTAGATTCGTCGTAAACCTTGACAGGGCTCGGGGTTTCGAAATTATATATAATGAATCACAGACACCCTATAGAACTTGGTGCTTCATCGCCTCGGGCATTTCCAATAACAACCCTCAATTCACGTGAAAATACAATTTATCGAAGATTCAGAGCCACACTCATTTCTCGAGGGAGTCACGTGAAGAACCTTCGATTTAATAAATTGCAGAAGTTTCTGCAGTTGGCATTCATTTGAAAAATTATTCATTGAAAATTAAATGGATCTAAGCTTTTATATATTTATTCATTAAAAGAAGTGCTACACATATTTAAAACATCAGTTTTTATCATCAAAGATAACAAAAATTAGGAACTTATTGGCCGAAATTTAATTTTATGAGAAAATATCAGATAAATTTTAATAGAACTCACGTTCACGTAAGTTACGATGCGGCACGTTTTATTCAGTGTTCAAAAAATCGACTCAAAACCATATACTCTGACGTCAGAATTTTCTACCGGAAAATTATGCAAATCAACCTTTTTTCCTTCTGCAGATCAAAAAATGTCAATTCACAACCTTCCATTTGTTGAACAATCAAGAATATAAGAAATGCAGGTATTTCGAATCATCTGCAGTATTGCACATGTGCTGCACTTTATTTATAAAATCAACTAAAGTGACCATTGTATAAAATGTGAAAAAGGCCAACACTGCTAATTCATTATTTTCGTTAATGAATTACGGTTAGCGATCATATTTTTTTTCTTCAATGAATATATGAAGCACATGCGACATATTGTCGAAGTGAGAAAGAATCAGATATATTCATATGTATGTATATGTTGTACATGCATATATATGAATCTTTATTTATAGCATGGTTCGAAGTCAGACAGAGGCGTGCAGCAGTTATTTAATAATTTATATTATGCACATGGACATAAATCGATTGGAGAGGTAAAGAAGTCATGATATATTGGCTAATTTGACGTATCGACGAGGCCACCGATCGAAGCAGCCATGTATGGCTGAATGGACGACTGTAAATTACTGGCACGTCTTGTAAAAAGTCCTCGAGCTTCGGGACCCTCTCTCTCTCTCTCTCTTCCTTTTCCTCTATCTTTCTTATTCTCTTCGATCTTGTTGCTGGTCTTGACAGACTCTCGCAAACGTCCATCGGTCCTGTCCAACTCTCATCGACACTCGAGCGTATATAACCCATTAAGCTGCTGTTTTCTTCTCCTCCTCATTCCACTTTTTGAAATTAATTCCCTCGCAACTTCTCTCTTGTTTTCTGGCTAATTCGTTAAAAACCGAGAGGTTAAAATCGACGCCAATATTTAGGGGAAACGTCCCAATGTCCAGGAGCCTGTTTGATCCAAAAACATCCGTTTATCCCAGCGTTTTCTCGGCTGGTCGATATCGTGAGTACTTTTCAATAAAAATATAGGATAATAATCGATTTGAAGGTAATTCAACAAAGTTTTCGGCATATCTCGTGGGAAGAGATAGTAATCGAGGGTTTTGAGTGAGAGAAAAATACGAAGGGGAAGAGGAGCAGAGACAGCTTCATCTCGGTGGTGGTCCCTTCGACGCGTAGGCAAAAACAAAGCGGCAGAATGCACGTCCAGTGGACAACTATAATCTGGTGAAAGAAAAGAGATCGCCAACGAGGAAGGAAGAAGAAGAGGAAGAGCAGAGAGGGCGAGGGAGGAAAGCGAGAGAAAGAGAGAGAAGTTTATATAAACGGGCACGATCCAAGCGGTGCTGTATATGTACTCTCCCTTATTCGCAGGATCGCTGTGAGGCGAGCGATTTCAAGATTGCGGAGCGCTCGAACACACAGCATCCCTTGATCTTGTACCGCGTCATCGTCGCCCAGAAATCGCCATCGCTCCTCCGTTCTCTTCATTTCGAACCTTTTAAAACCTCCCAGTGTGCCACATACAATCACGTATATACATATATAGATAACAGAGAACAAAAAAATGTTGAAACCGCTGGAGGTATCTCATAAAAAAATCATTACGAAGCCACAATTTAATGATTTTTAATTAAGCGAATAAAGTGCAAATATTTCCTCCATTGTTTTTTCCCTTCGTCAAACGGTCAAATCGGTCTCATAAAATTTGACGTGTGCATCAACAAAACACGAGTAGAATTTCTTATAATTTACCCAACGAAAAAAAACATCTCCCACATCTCGTTAATTATTCGCTGATTGTGATGCGTGATAGGAAGAACAAGAGAAAGAAAAAAAGAACGTATTCATGAAGAGAAAGAAGGATTTTCTCTGATTGGAGATGGACATAATTCAAGGGACGATGCGAGAAGAGAGGAAGACAAGACTAAAAGAGCAAAGGCGCCACCCACCGAGAGCAAAGCCAAGAAATCGAACGACAAAGAGAGAAGAAAAGAGTGTGGATTTTGCTTGATCATTTCGATCGCGCTGCTTCTCCTTTATGTGCATATTATGTATTTATTATGGTTGGATACCAAGAATCGAGCGACAAAACCCTACTGCGAGTCCCTTCGATGAGTAGAGAAGCGCCAGAGCAGAATTCACTCCCTTTCCCTCGCTCTTACTCCCTTTTTTATTCTTCTTGCATTGATCTTCAGTCCGAAGACTCTTTTGTTGGCGACTCGTCGATCTCTCTTTTCATCCACTGTCTTATTCCTCTTGTAGTGTATGCACGGTGTAAAGACACTGAACTATACTTTATAACCATATGTATACATATATATACGTTTAAGCACGTATATATATAGTTTGCTAAGCCGGCAGAGGACGAAGAAGACGAAGAGGACCAAGAAGACAACGACGACGTCCCCACAAGCTCATTAATTGACACCGGCGTGATACTCTGCTCTTCCCGCGACCTTGGTGGTCCTCCTCTATATACTACACTCCTTTGACGCTTTGCCCTCGTTCCTTTCCCCATAATATCATCCTCTTCCTCTTCCACCCTCCTCTGAAGATTGCAGATCGATTTTGATCCAGTGATTCAACGATAGAGATCGGTTCTACTACACACGATTTTATTTACAGCTCAAGGGCTGTACACGAGTCGTGGATTATCAAGAAATCGGCCGATTTCCGGCGAATCTTTCTGCGGCGATCTTCGCGGTCGAATCTGTAACCAAGAATTCTTCATTTTAGTCTCTCGATGCTGAAGAATCTTCATTGATGAATGATTCTTTTTTTTCTATCGGATTTGTTATTCGATAATGTCTCGTTTTCCAGGTTGAAAAGTTTGGTACCCAAGAACACGAGGACAGCCTTCCTACTCCAGATGAAAACGTTTTTATATTATTTTTGAAGGAAACATTGGATTCGGTGCTTCCAGCAATGACGATGAAGCTCAAAAGACAGGTGGATCGAAATAAAATAACAAATTGTTCTTGTGAGTACGTGATCGAAAAACTGGGTCCCGAGAAAATCGTCCCATAACCTTTTTGCATATGTATACATAAATGTGTATATGTGGATTTACATTCCTTTCAATGTCGCGTTCATCGAGCACGCCCGGTAAAGCCACCGACGAAGACAGCGAGCAACGAGCTCGTTCACGATTTGCTCGAGGTCACGTCTTGGTTATTTGTATTCCGGATCCATTTACTTCTCGATTTATCGAACCTGATTTCACGCGGACACGTCGCACGCTCGATCACGATGCTTTCAGCACGCACACGGGAGGGAATCAACGAGAGAAAAATAAAGAGAGAGAGAGAGAGAGAAAGAAAGATTAAATGAGAAGAGAAGAAAGTACGAGATGAGTTCAAGTATTGAACTTTTTTTAACGTATGTTGGTGATGCGGTACTTGTCAGAAACAAAGACCAAACGAGTAGTCAACGAGTTCTTATATACATATCTATATATATATACATATGTCTGAAACTTCTACGATGTATTTGAACTTCAGATCGCGATTCAGTGCTCTTACAAATCCGATTTCTTTCATCTCGAGGAGAACATAAATCGTCAATATCTCGTATAGAATAAAAACATTGGATTTAATAATAAAAATGATAATAGCGGCAGTTTGTATACAAAGTGCATATACATTTTTCATGTCAGCAATATACACGATTTACGGAACTTTTGTATATATTCTATATATATATATATATATATATATATATAAATGTTGAAATAAACTTACATATAGATAAATGTTAAAATGCGCGTATAGAGATACTCAGAATCGATTCGTATTCCGTTCTCGTAGTACATGCTGATGGTAATAACGAATTATATGAGTTGCTGTTTGCTGTATATTTGGATGAGTGGGTGCCATACCACACGCGGATTCCTAACGGACTTTCGTCAGGTCTGAGACTTTGTTATATAGCTTTTAGCATCAATACTTATTTATATACATATATATGTACATATATATATGTTTGAATGTGTGTTTAAGTATTATGTAAATATAGCTACCGGTCTACTGTTAACCGCATGTGGACTCTTAATATTTACGATCATAAGAGAGGCGCATAACATTATTTCGATCTGGGAAACGCGAGCATGATGGAATGCTGGCACACACGTAGCGTGATACCATCCGTTTTTTTTTCTCTTTCTCTCTCATTCTTTCTTCAATGAAAAATTCAAATATGTATATAAAAATACAAATATATTTGTTTTGGTATATATAAACGAATTGTGATTCGAATAAATCAAAGTGCTGTCGCGGTTCGTCCGAATCAGAAGAATCGTCAGCAGAAGCTACGGTCGAATCAATCAATATTTTTCGAAACTAATTAATTATATGGCATTATTACAACAAGTTCATTCAAATGAAACGTCACTCGTTCAATAAGATCGCCTTTTTTTTCGTTTCACGTGCTACATCGCAGGAAATGCAAAAAAAAAAAAAATCATGCAATTTTGACCCGTTCGAAATTAATGGAAGTGCGACGCCAGTTTGATTAAAATCAATGACACAACGAAACGCATATACAGATGAATCCAATGACGAATACACTAGACAGAAGCGTCGTTATGTCGCGGAAACGATAAATGCGCATTATCGATCGTTTACAATATAAGTTACGATATACGTTTACGACTATGCGATGATGATGAGGATGATGATTATATTCGAACGTCAGGTGATTAAGTGATTTGATTATGGGAAAAATTATGATGACATTTGTCTCGGTATTTACATTTACTTTGTTTTGTGATGTTATCGTCCCTACATGGTATCATCGGAATAAACAAACATGAGAGCTATCATCGTCAGCATAAATCTTTACAAGATTCATCATAGATCATTGCCGATTGACTTTTTATTATACAGAATTGAATATAAAATGATTTGCGATGTTATTTTCATCTTAATGACTTGGACATTAATTATTCTCATAGTGTACAAACATTTATTATTTATATCTCGTTTTATACATATATTCACATCCATATTACACAGATTCACATGATTCTCTTACAGAAAACTTGTCAAAGGTTCAAATCATAAAAAACAAATGAAAAATCAAGAGCAAGAGTAAGCTTTTTCTTGTCCAAATTAAAAAAATCATATTTCGATTATTCGAGCCAACGACAAACTTATTGTCTCCGTTTTTGTAAAAAGCATAACATCTAAAAACGCAGATTTTCACAGTGAATAATTGGAACCGAACAAGAAGGATTCTTTTGCAAATGAAATTTTTATCCAATTTGATTCTTACGATTGAATTAATTGTTCTCAACATACAAAAATAAAACTTTAAATATCTGGGAAAATCGAGAAGAATGGAGAAATAAATATTTCGTGAGAGAATGTACTTATCGGTGTTCGGAACAACGGACGAAAGGTATAAAGAGAAAAAGTACATGATCAATTTATACGTCTGAATAAATGCATATCTATATATATACATATATTATATTAAAATGTATAATATATGTAGATAAAGTTATGATGACATCGAGCAAGGATCGTAATTTCAAAAGTGTTATTTTACCACCTCCCTTATCTTCATCGAATTGCCGTCAGTGTGCATTAGAGCGTATGATCACGTATTTGACACGTCACATCGATATCACACGCGTATTGCGGGTTCCGCATGTCGCCGGTCGCGTGGGAACCGTCCAGGTCACGCGTCCGAGTATCGCGTGCGGAATCGTTAATCGCGCAAACCCGCCTTCGTCTCGTCTTCGTCTTATTCCTTTCTTATTTACACGCTCACCGTATCCTTATCTCTTTTTCCATATCGTCTATTTCTTTCGTTCCCTCGTTCCCTATTTAGTTTGCACTCTAGTTGTACACATTTCATACGAAACAATGAAAAAAATCTATTTATCTCAAAGAAAATCGAAGCTGATGCAAAAAAGTTATCTCGATTTTGCAATATTTTTTTTATTCTTTTTTTATTCATACTTCCCAAAAAATTACGAGCTGAATTAAAAAAAAAAAATTCAGAGTTTTGTTATTAAAGTTCACGCAAAATGGAAGATTTTGAAAATGCATATGAAGCTCGTAACGAGTCCTTGAAATTGTCAAATCCAACTTCTCAAGCAAGTGTTTTAATTAGAAATGGCTTCGAAATGAACGAAAATCAACATATAATCGAATTTTACAGTTAAATCTATTACTTGATGCTTAAAAAAAAGAAAATAAATACGGTTTAAACAATATATACATGTGTGTAGTGTATGCTAATTGGCATAAAAAACAAAACTCATTGTTATTACTATCTCATCGTTAGAGTCGTTCTAATTCATGCCGTTACATAGACGAGAATGCTTTGCCTATTAAATGAGATGTGTCTACACACGCACCAGCGATGTTTACTTTCAAATCGTCCGTACAGTTCAACTATTATATATATATATCTATATATTTTTAAATATATAAATAGACAATGTGTATAAAGTACATTTAGTAGCACCATCAGTGTGACAAGCCATGCGCAATGCTGGGAATCTTTTCTCACTGATTTTTCGTGAAAGGCGTGATATAAAAATGCACCCAAGCTTCTCTGTTGTCTTTTTTTTTTCTTTTTTTTTTTTATCGACTTCTACAATTCGTCTGTGATATTTTCTTGGCTTTTGTACAGATATACAAAATATATACAAACATTTTTTTTTTGCACGATATTCTTAAGTGTTACGCACGTGCTTTGAATTTAACTGAAAAATTAGAACTTCTGTATCATACATTAAATCGAACACATACTAATATGTAATGCTCTTATATATTTATACATATATCGTGTACAAAGTTCTGCACGATGTTTACCGATATGTGTGTATGAACCGACAACAATTTTACAAGTTTCTGCCTTACGGGCTCAACGATTTATTACCCTCATGAAAACCTAGTATCCGCACCAGTCGCTGCAGTATAATATTGTAAATTTTATTCGATTGTTGTTGTATTGCAGAATTATTCTGATACGATTATACCAACTACAGTTTCTTCGATACTAAAATTTGAAAATTGTTTCAATTCCCAGACAAAAACTAAACTTTCGATGCTTTTTTTTTCAGGGTAAATGGAATTTTTGTCCGTCTGACAGATACGGAACGAAAGGTCTCGTCGAACCGAATATATGAAGCAGAGCATGTGCGATGTTATTGAGAAATATTGAAACCATTTAGAGTATGATGAGGATTTTTCAAAAACGAATTAATTTTTATTTTTTTAAGGATGAAGTATCGACGAATCAAAATTGCCATAATGACCTTCAATTTAGAAGTTCCGATAAGTGCATATTACGTTGATTGCATTTTTGGAATGTTAACTTGGGAAATAGCAGTTTATTTTTACTGAAAAATGTTCTTAAGGATATTTTTATACCGATTGAATTTCCTGAAATCCATCAGAATTGGAATCTTTGCAATTTTCTCAAATAGTCGATTCATGGAGTTGAAACTGGATTTGGTACTTAGATATGTAGGTTTTATAAATTTATGAGAAATGGGGCGAACTTTACAGATCGCTTTGCACGACACACGCATTCGTGGTTCGGAATCACTCAATCATTTAGAACTTTAAGACAGAAACCGTGTTCATTGTGGACGCCATGCCACCTTCGTATTCTCTGGCTCGTCGTCTCATGTGTATCATAGGATTATATTCACTTCATTCTCTTTGGATAGTTCGGTAAATTGCCCATTTCTAAAATTTTCGAAAAAAATACTCTAAAATCGCATCGCTTTTGTTATTGATTCTTATTCATGTTTTCACGTTTATTTTTCGTATCACTTTTTATAAATAATTAAAACAAGATTTCGAAAAATTCAGTAATTGTTGATTGAATTTCCTTTTTATCTTTATCATATTTTATGAAAATGTATTTCACCAAAAATCATTTGAGTTCGTGGATAAAATGGACTATAAATTAACAGAAAATGTTCACTGCACAATTTTACTCGGAAATAAATTTCACGAGGTCACAAAATACTGGTAAACTCTTCTCATATCTGTATATACATCGCCGTATATTCTCATGGGGTATATATGGGAACGCTTACCGTCACGACAACATTATGCTTTCATGAACATTAGGGCCTCGCTAGTAAGTGGAAGAGATCAATTTCTCGTGTTCGCGGATTCTCGAGAGAAGCATACAAGACACAGTCTCCTATATATATATATATATATATGCAAATACGCATATATGTTGTATTATACGAAGATAGAGAAAACGTGGAGACGAAATAAAAGAGAAGCAAAATGTGCGAGAAAAAGATGAGTGAGAACGAGAGATATCCTCGCAGTTGAAACGCCGCAATTCGCTGCTGGGTAAACGTTGAATATTTCATCCACCAAACTGCCACGAGACGTTATTGTTTGGAAATTTAGTCGAGCCCAGTAATGGGATACTGTACAGAAAGTGGGCAGCGAGAGTTATCGACTTCCAGTGTATAATTTACGCCCTCTTCGAATATTTTCTTCCACCATTGTTTCGTGGCATTTCTCTGGTTGTGTCATTAAATAAAAATAAATATACTCCTTGAAATATAACTCGATATAGATTGAAGGATCAATTTTAAATGGTAAATTGTCGAAGATTTTTTTTATTGAGTACGAAAATGAACTGTCATTGATTTTCGAATGATTTCGTGTCGATAAAAATATAACGAAATCGAGAGTTCAATAATTTATTGCATTTTGATTTTTAGGATCTGTTGGAAAAATGATAATTTAATCGTATCATTGGGAGAATAAATTCTGAAAAAAAATGGATAAACAAATAAATTCTGTGGGTTATTGCAATATTTATTGATTCGAGGTTTTTTATTTGATGCCAATTGGATTACCAGAACACAAAAGTTGGACATGCAGATTCACCGATCGTCGCTTCGGAGCAAGCCAAGTTTATTCGTCCCGTGTCCTGAGGGATCGTCGTTTCTCTTCCTCCTGAATCTTTGTCAAACGGCAAGAACGAGCAAGCAACAAAGTGAGAGAAAACAGGAGGTATATGTAGAAGAGAGGAGGATAAAGTATAAGAGCAAAGTGAACATTGAGGGAGGGAGGGGGAGGATGCTGGAACGGGAGTTTTGCACATAAATCTGGTCTTCCTACGGGAACAGGTTCTCGGGGGACATGAACGCAGGACAGCAAGGAAAGGGACTTGAAGCACTCTTTTCTTTATTGGACCGCTGAGAATGTCGTTGTCAACTCTCGTCTTTGCTCGACGAAAACGAGAGCCATGAGTTACTTTGTGAAAAAGATATTGAGAAAAAAAAACATAATTTTTTTGTCATTTTTTTTTTTCATGCAATTCGAAGAAACTTGTCTCTCTGTTTTAATAAATATTTGTAAATTGGTATATACAGAATTCAGTGACATTGAGGAAAAAATGTAATTTTAACATGACCATAAAAAGTCACTGAATTCGAACGAATTTTTTATGTCAAATATATTAATCCCACAATTACGAATCATTGAACAATTCTCTAGAGATAATAATTATTTTTAAACTGCATATGTACTGCAATGTGTGCCAAAAATAAAGTAAACGTTTATCCGGATATATCGGACTGGATTCTCTTCGATTCATTCGCAGACACATAGATATAGACGTGGATAACGAAAAGTCTTGTTGATGTAGCTGAGATATTTTCGGGTCGATGATAAAACAGATTAAGGTAAAACTCACGAGGCTGATGCACTCTTCGAATATGTGTAAATCTTTAAAACGATGAGCCAGAACATTGATATTCGATGCAATAGCGAGGGAGGATCGAAAGAAAAATGAAATCGTGAGGATATTTCGAGTGATTTTATTGGTCCAGAGAATTTTTTTTTAATCGTACGAAAAGCAGGCGGTCGTATCGGTTGCGTCAAAGGTATAAATCCAGTAGATTATACGTTTTGGTATTGGAAGCTTTTGTTTTGCTTTCTTTTTTCTTGTTTCAATGTATTATTACGTTTAACAGAATGTACTAAGTGCAAAGAGAAAAAAAGGAATGAAATCAAATGTTTGATGTTGTTTCATGTTTTTCCTATTGACTGATCTATAAAAGGTTTCATGTAAGAATAATTTGTGTTTGCTCGCGTTGAAAGACATCACACGTGACGATTTTGTGCCACATTTGGTAAGCTTGTGAAGAGTATTCCAATAAAAATACCAATTAAATTCGAAACAATTTGACGTGTTCGTTTAAAAAGTCCAAAGATTCATTGAATTCGATCGAATGTAATCGTCGGATCGTTGCGATTCTCTGTCCCTCGAAATACCGATCGAATCGCCTCGTATAAACACGTTTATATACGTGTGTGTGCAATTGCATCGACAAACGGAAAGCGTGACGGGAACGAGAGTCCGGTTGTTGGTGTGGCGATCTATACAGAGCAGCACCGATGCTGCCGTTTCACTCTTGCAAAGAACCACATCTGGTTGTTGGAAGGAAGGAAGGAAGGAAAGAGAGAGAAAGAGAGAGAGAGAGACCAAAAGAGGCGTGCGCGTGTGCACAAACGTGGAATTTGTAAGAGCGCCGTTTTTATGGGGAAAAAAAAGGATGAGTAAAAAGGAGGAGCGAGAGAGATGACGATTGGGTGACCAAGGTCCAGGCAGTAGCCAAGAGATGGCAGTCCTATTGCCAAGTTCTTTCCTTTACGTCCATCTCAGACACTCGTCTCAATACTATAGAATATTTGTCAAATATACTTCATCGTGTGGCAACAAAATTTAACGTTTTTTTTTTCTTACTCAGTAATTAAATAAAAATTTATCCAGTTAATCGTATCTCAAGAAACGTTACCTTAGAATAATATTTCAATCGAAAAAAATCAATTGAAACTTCGAGAAACAAGCGAACGGGACACCATGTCCCAGAATCATTCATTAGAGTGTTTTTCAATGAATTTTAGGAAGTTGTTTGCTGGATTGACATTTCCAAGAATTGCTTTTCCCATCATTTTGTCTTATATTTTCTTTGACACTTGGCAAAAAAAAGAAAAGGCAATAATTGAAGGAGCAATTTTCAAATTTCAATGCCATACCCGCTGATATTTCAACAAAAAATTTATTTACTGTTATACCCATTTTTTTTTCTCTAATATTTCGATGTTTTGCAAAGTTTCACTACAAAATCTGAAGTTTGATGTAACGACACAAAATCCGTAACGAAAATAGATCACGTTGACTAAATAACCGTGGCAGTACTGAACAAAACTTTCGAAAACTTGAAAAATGATTCAATAAGGTGAATCAATATTAGTTGTTGAATTAGTTACTTGCTCATAATCTCTCGTAACGAGAGTTTTCAAAGACACAGATATATAAATTCTAGGTTCTGTGAGGTCTCTTTCCCTCGAGACACGAGAGAAGCAGAGATTTTCTCTTTTGCTCTCTCACTATGTAGAGAAAGAAACAAATTGGCCTAGTCGGGCACGAGACGCGGGTCTTCGGGTTCTGGGTGAGCAGGGATTAGAAGCAAGAGAAATTCCATCATCGTGAATATATAAGAGAGCGTACATGAGAGTGTATAGCATGAGATATAATCACGGTGAATCTTGGTTTAAAGTAAGAAAAGTGTTGAGAAAGAGAAAGAAGAAGAAATGGAAAGAAAGAAAGAGATACATGCGATAAAATTAAGGACAAGGAGATAGAGAGACAAAAAGAAATAAGTTTCAGCGAAGAAAGTATGGCATAGGGAAGTAGAGGAAGAAGAATAAGAACGAGAACAAGATAACGTGAAGAAAAAAGAAAAAGAAAAAACAAAAAAAACTATGATGAGGAAGAATAAGACGATGACAAAGATCCACTCGGGAGAGCGAAATCTCTCGGTGTGATGGCCTTTTATAAATGAGTATGAGAAAGCCAGATAGAGTTCAGACGACGCGTACTAATAATTATAGCTTTGTGCTTTTCGTGCACGAGCAACCTCGACAATCCAGCGATGCAAATTAACTGGCAGTGCAAAAGGGAGTCGCTATAATGTTATTAGTATTCGTAGCCATGTATTTAAACTGCGTGGCAATGGTTCTAGACAGTCACTGATATTTGTATGATTCTGTAATTATACATTATCATATGTATGTGTTGAAGACGAAATCTGGAGGCAAGTGTATAGACACACTTAATAAGCCAAGAATGGAAGCCAGCTCTGAACTCTCGAATCGACAATTATATTCTCGAGTGACCAAAACGTCAGAAAGAACATCGAGAAATGGAGCATAAGCTGAAGAGTAAGAACAAGAGAAAGAAAGAATTAAACGAGGGTTGTCGCATCTGTTCTATCGTAACACTCGTCTCGCACTTGTCTGGAGCAAAAGGTCGCCAAAGGCTACGAGATATTCACGAACATTTATACACAGACTCCCTGCTTAATGCAATTTACATGTGTCATTTATATTTCTTTTAATTCAGCCATTCGGACATTTTTTTCCATCAATTGTCACACTTTTTCAAAGTGACTTTACTGCTTGGGATATTTTTAGCATTCTCGTATCATTATCCATCAATACGAAGTTGTATTCATGAAAGAAAACGAAAAATCTATCACGACGTTGCTCTGAACTGAAGCTTTTCTGTTTTTCACGTGGCCCTGGCATTCCCAATTTTTTGATCATCTCACAAAAGTTTCTGTTTATTTGTTCGCACCAGAATTTGAACTTGGACTGTAAATAATAATATATTTGTAAGAATTCTTTTTTGGAATAAAAAAAAAATGAAGTATTGAGTGTAAAACGATCGAGACAAATGAGTGAAACGAAAGATCGAAACGAATCGGTGAAAATATCTGATGCTGTAACATTTACTCTCGGAGTTGGCACTGTGACAGCTTTGGACTCGTGATGAGCTATGCACGTGGTATCTCATAGCAGCACTTGCATATCTCGTGCTAACACAAGTTGCGGAATTATGTCGTTATAATTGATAGCTTTTCACTCGAGCTCGGTGCACATACGTGTGAAATAAACACTCTTAAGATTCTCTAGGATTTCGATCGGCGACGCGAATCGTGACAGCCGAGCACATTGGCCAGCAAGTTACTTTGCATTCTTCAGAATTTGGGTATGCAACACGTTTGCTCGTGGATCGTGTGCCTGACAGCGTAGAACCAAATCGACGAAAGCAAATTATGAAGAAGATGTATGGTCCAAAATTTCATTTTGTGGGAACAAGAAGAAACAATTATTTTCTACGAATAGATATTTTCATTAATGGGTACTTGAAGAATTTATTTTTTAATATTTATTATTATTCTACTTATGTTAAACGATAAATATATGAATATAAATGTTTCAAGCTTATTTTGTTATGAATTAATAGCATAATTATTCTACAATGTTAATCGACATTAATTCTGATCGGAAAGAAAAAAAAATTTGTTCTATTTTCTTCCAATTTTCATTGATCAGCAGGTATTCAGGTTTCAAGGTAATTGAAAGTGAGTTGTTTGGCTAAAAAACCATGATCCATGGATATGCGTGATGATAAATGTGTTGTAAGATGAAAAACGATAGCGTGGCTTCAACTGTTAGAAATGAGAAAAAGAGAGAGATTGAAAGAGAGAGAGAGAGGGAAAGTACTTTTGATGATCGAAACTGTGGCTGTGTAGACGAATGAACCGCGAGTCAGTTCCATCTCGGCGCATATCACTGCAGGCAGTCTCCGATTGGCTAATTGGGAAACCCAATAGTTCTAAATAAATCGGTATCATTAATAGCACGAGGAGGAGAGTAGATCATGAACTAGAGAGTGAATAAGAGAAAAAGAGAAAGAGATGAGACGATTTGAGTGACACGTATATGTGCGTTTAGGCAGCGGGAAAGCAGCGGAGGAAAAAGATCGAAAAGGCGCGAGAGGGGCGTTGAAGAGCGAAAAACATTTAAGAAGACGGCACCGTGGCATTCCGCGCACATACTTTTCTGCGATACACAAGAGATCACGAAACAAGAGTGAGATCGAGAGAGTATGTATAAAGGGAGATGAGAGGGAGAGAAAAAGAGATGAGAAACAGTGAAAAAGAGATGGGGATAGGAAAGAGGGATCGAAAGAAAAAGCGAGAAAGACATATCACAAACGCGTCGTCTCAACATACTGTATACGTTAATGTGTCTGTATATATATATACGTGTGAATCCATCTGTACGTGTATATATGGGTCTCTGCTGTCTCTGAGCAGCAAACTCTAAATTTATCCCGAACGATGGATGAACAATGGTTACATAAATAGAACAATATGCGTGCGTGCGTATTTCCAAGCCCAGAAGCGCACGATCTTTTAGTGTGGAACTCGTTCAAAAGTCACTTTCGAACTATATCGGCATGCCCGCGTATCTTTGCCACTCGGGCAATTCTCAGAGAGATACCGGAACGCAAAATTCTCACAATTTTTTACTTTTCTTATTCTACGACCTTTACGATCGCTTAAGAATTTCGGTAAAAGAGAACGTTGCTTTTTTCCCCATGCGAATATAGACCCTGAAATTGCACCGAGTCCCGATGAAAGGAAATCCTAATTGTGCCCTGCTTTGGAGTCTTTTTATTTTATTTTTATTTTTATAAGTTACTTTTATGCTACGAGTTTTCTTCGTAGCTCCGGAGACAGTGATGAGCGAAAGACACTGAGTAGATCGAGTGCTTGTTCATTTGAACTTGAATACTTTTAGATTCGAGTCATCTTTGCATACAAAATAAGGTTCAATCGCTACCCGGGAGTTCCGCCGTAGTTATTTTATTCTTTTTTTTAATTTATTAATAATTCATCGGAATGACACAAATGTAGGCAATATCTATGGAAATCCTATATGCGCGTAAAAAAAGGATTAAAAAATCCACGTTTCGGTTGGATTATTTATTCCAAGATTGCAGCGATGATTTTTTTCAACTTGTTTTTTTTTTTTTTTTGGCAACCTCCGACTCTCGCATTCGGATCTTCCTTCAGAATATTATTATTTTGTGTGTGTGTGTGTGTTTTTTTTTTTTTTTCTCATTCAAAATGATGTTCGTCTTACTCGCTGTGTTTTAGATCAGTTTTAGCTGCAGGTCATGTGTCACACAATGGCGCCGTTGCACCGATGATCACATAAATTTAAGGGGCAAAGTGTCTTCTATATTCTTTCCCTCTCTCTCTCTCTCTCTCTTTCTTTCTGTTTCTCTTTGAGTTCGTTCGTGTTGCAGAGCTAGCTGCATGATGAGAATTCAAGTGAGCGAAAGGAACGAAAGTGAGATGAGGCATAGCGGCTACAATGATGAGAATGAGAAAGAAGATAAAATGAGATCGTGAAAGTTTGGGGAGTGTAAGTAAGAGCGGACGAGCGAGGACGATATATAAGCGGTGTGCCAGGGCGTGTTGTGATATTAATACAATCACGGATCACTCCCGGGTTAGCCCACGGCACAGAGAGAGCACAGCCGTGCGCAGACACTAGATTGTCTGAATCGGGGTGAACGACTTTATATAGCATATAGAGAGGAAACAGAAAGAGAGAAAGAGAAAGAGCGAGATAAATAGATGGAAAGAGATCGAGTGTGAGAGACATGCAGAAAGGAACGAGAGTCATCAAGCAAAGACCGCCACCAAACAGTAGATTCTTCTTTCGTCTTGCCCACCTCGTCTTTCACTCCGAATCTCCTTTTGCCTCATCCTGATGCTTTGTTGTTCACCAATTTTTGCTTTTTCATCACATATTTAGAAGGGCTGCACCCATTCTACGACAATCTCGCAAATGCAGCTTTTAGATGTTCAAGACTATTTCTTTATTTTTTAATTTTCTTAATGGATACATCAGTCATTTGAATTCCAAAATTTAATAAACAAATCGCTGGGTTGTAACATTTTTCTGACGACTCATTATGAAAACAAAACAAAAATATAAGTAAACCAACCCATTGAATTCTAAGATTTTTGATAGTCCAGTTGTCAAATCCTGGAATTAGCAGTTTAAAGGAATGTCAAGAGAGGGTCAAGGATTATCAAAGGTTGAAACGCCACGCAGCATCTACCTCCATATGTAGAATTGGACATTGAAGAGCAATTTGACAATTGAGACGAGTACGAGCTAAGGGGTAGGTTTCTATAGTGACACTGCGAATTTCGTGTCCATATAGAAGCCAGAAGTGCAGTTACCAAATTCTCCGTTTGTATCGAAGCTGATCGGTCACAATGTGTCTAGGTAAGTTCTAGGAAGCGGAAGCAAACTGATTTGACGTCGAAGGCTCAAGTTAGGGAGAGAGAAACCCGTGTGTCTAACCATTGACCTCGCAATTGTCAAACCAATCGACCAGAAACTCTCGAATTGAGAATCCACCTATCGAGAGTGGCCACAAGTATCTTAGTTTCGTGTAATCCATTGTAACTACATAAGGCATACTCTGTACAGCGTTCCATCGAAAACCTACTCGTGTATCCAGCCAAACGATGCTAATTCTTGAGGACTCGTCTTGAAGATTGTTTCAGTATCAAAAGCCACAAATGTGAAAGACGAAAATGTTAGATCCCGTCAAGAGATTCGTTCTGAATGCTATTCAAAGCTCGTAACTTGAGAATTAGGCGATGATGGTAGATTGGTTGTTAAGATTACAAGAAAAGGACTTCGATCAACCAATATCGATAGGTCCTTAAAAAATATCGTATCATTTTGGAATTTTTTTGTCTTTTAACTTTATTACTTTGACAATCAAATTAATGAACCGCGTCCAATAAACCGCTCAACAAGTTCATTCAACAAGTAAATTAGAGCAATTATTGTTTCATCGTTTGTTGTACCTGCGGAGAGTTTCTGCGAGTCGAAATTTTTTAATTTATCCTGGAAATAAAAGTGACATTTTTTAAGTAAAAAAAATTGCTTTGTAAATAAATATTGTTCAAAGTTATTTGGATAAGGATTGAAAAGAGTGAAAAAATAAATGATTTGTTATTTAAAAATTTGAATATGATAGTTTTTCTGCTATTTCAAATGTATCTCATCCTGCGTTCAATACAAAGCGGAAACATTTGCTATACCTGCTTGATCTTTACTTCCGTTTGCATCTAAATGGAGAGATTTCTATAGAAGTATCGCGTAAATTTACGACAATTGCTTTATAATTATGCAAACGTTTCGCTTCTATTCGTTGACTGTATTGTAAACTATGAAGCACATCGTAAATAAATGAATATATAAAACATCGAAACAACAGATATACATAAATATATACATTTCATATTACAAAAGTTAGTGACTGTGACACACGAACGAAACGAGAATGAATAAATAATTAGATCCGTTAATTATAGGTTTGTGTCAGTTTTTAGCATCGACAAGTAGTCGTGAAAATTTATATATGATTTATTCTGATGTAAACGCTTATGGTTGTTAATTATTAATAATCGCACGATAGAATATCTCGTGTGAAATTGATTGACGGATTGTGACCACGTTGGGGAATGCATATCGTAATTGTATCTTTTATATATGAACGTGTGTTTGTAATAACGTTGACATCCGGTGATTCTTTTATTGTAAATGAGTGTGAGTATCGAGCAGCCATTTGTATGTTAATTGTTACGTTAAACATTGAAGACCTCGCAGTGTGCATTTGCACATCGTTATTGTATAAGTTTAAAATTTTTTGTGCTATTGTGATAAAATCAAGCGTTTCGTAACAGTTTTTATTTTTGATTTCTAGGAGTGAAGATTTGTTTAAAAAAAAAAGAAAAAATTTGTTATATTTAACTTGATTCTCGAGTGTTTTTTTTATTTTTTATTTGTGTTATATTTACCGATGATTTGACTGTAAAACTGTAGAAAAAAGAATGTAAAGTTTTGATAAATTGAGGTGCGTTTGCGCCATAGAAAGTGGAATTTTGTGGTGGTTTCTTTAACGCGGTGTGATTTTTTGATGCACGACCGGATATGAGATTCATCGAAAATCCATTTGCCGCACGATAGGAGCAAAAACTTTTGCTACGATTTTCCCGTGGAAACTCGAGTGCGGGGAAGAGAAACGATGGGGGTTTATCGATGCAGGCCACTCGAAGATGGATAGAAGGATAGGAAAAAAAGACAGGGAGTAAGGAGATCGAATGAGAGAGAGAAACAGAGAAAGAAAGAAAAGGTTACATGGCATCGAACTATCATGATGCTGGAGCGGATCAAATCGCTTCCCGAAGAACTCCTAAAGCCGACGGAAGGTGAACGCGTTGAATATAGCACCGACAATATTAAAGTGGAACGGGATTCTGAGCAAAATGGAGGAATATAAGCGCAAAGACAGAGAGAAAGATAATAAGAAAGAGAGCGAGAACGAGTGGATGGTGATGCAAGAGCGAGAAGATTGAAAAAAAGTTAAAAAAATTCATATACATATACATAAATGTGTGTATATGTGGGTGTGTACTGTGAAGAAATATGCCAAGCGATAATATCCATCGAAAATCATTATTATATCGATCCGTTTGCCGCGATGGCGGCATATTATGAACTCGTGAGGAATCGATGCGATGACGATGCGCATATTCCATCCGATCAAGAGACGATCGGAAAAAGTTGCAACGCATTGTTCTTCTCACCCCCGAAGTATATTTAATGCCAAGATAGACGGAGACACATAGAGTGCTAAAGGCTTGAGAAAAAGGAAGATTCAGGTGTCTCGATTTCATGGGGGTAATCCAAGCCACTTCGGGCCTTTTATAATGAGCGCATCTAAATGGCGAGGAAAGCTATATTCAACGTCAAAACAGCTACTGTTCTCCAACAGACTCCCACCTTTTATCGTTCCATCGTTTTATTTCCTTTTTTATTTATTCTTCCATCGACTGGGTCTCGATCGTTTATTTCGTTCTTTTTCATTTCTCCTCGGTTCTCACTACGCGGGTCTCCAATTGAAAGCAATGGAAAAAATATCGAACGTGTTTTTTCTTTCTTTTAATTTTATAATAATTCATTTATGCTGTTAACAACGGTAGAAAAATATCACAGGACCATATTTTTGAGAGAATTATTAATCAATGTCCAAATAACAATCGTTGAAATGTTAATCCGTAAATATATTTATATGCGGAAGAATTTAAACGTTACGTCAACATTTTGTGGTATGAGCAAATCGTGACTTTCTCTCATCGTACTCGGCGTTTTTATCATTATGATCATTATTATGTTAATTTTTGATAATTATTAATTATAACTTTTGAGTTTGTCTGTACAGAATGAATCTTTCATACCTCTAACGCATCATGGGGATCTACGTGTGCTCATTTATCGATGCATCACTGTCGACAGGTACTGGTGCACTATCCCGCTACCTACATCGAAGGAAGTCACTGAAAATATATTGTCCTGCTTTTGTCTGAACCGCAGTTAAGTTCGTATCGTTGTAGTCATGAAATTGTCGAGAGTACAGGACACATATATGAAGAATGAAAAAAAAAAAAAAAAAAAAAAACAAAAGAGAAAGACCGCACGTATCGAAGAGTGCAAAAGGAATCAATGAATTATCACTGATAGGTTTTGTACTTCTGTTCGTTGAGTATACGTCCATGTGAGCCCGTACGAAGAGAAGAGTCCAAGGATTCTAGCGCGTACGGATCGCTGATGAAGGCTGATGCGTTACTTCTTCGTGTATCCGACCTCGAGAACCCTTTACCGCATGTGATTCTTACATGTGTCTTCTCATGAGGATTTATAGTAACTAAATTGTGTACCGCATAAGATGATCAGAAAGAGCAAACGCAAAATGTACGAGGGAGTATCTCATGGAGTCAACGAAATGAAGGACATACGTGCTCTTCATTGCGCCCTGTTGGGTCAACCAACGAGAAGTAAGTACCAGAGCGACCACCGTGCTTGGGTGTTCCATGGGTACACGAAGAGCTCGTTCGTTAAGTATATTCCAAAGGTATATTAACCTACGAATGTACGGGAGGATAGAAGACAAAAGTAGCCGCAGAAAATCCTCATTGCGAATCGTTGACTAGCTGCTACACTTTGCAAATGTCTGCCTTTCCCGGGACCATTCTATTTCGAGTATAAAGGCGATGAAGGGCGCGGGAATCATATTTTAAACGGTTTTACTGTCTTTGCCATAGCGCAACGTCGACGTGTGCTCTGCAACAACATTTTTATTTATTTTTTTTAAATATATGTACGCAAAGTATACATCTTGCTGCGATCTAACACATCCTAACGTTGCATGCATGTAAAGGGGGAGGCATAGCGAAGGGGGAAAGACGAGGAACGTTATCGTTTACATCGTGCCATTTGTCACGTCAAATTACATTCGAGGAGTGAGGGATTTATGATGCTCGAGCAGCAACGCGCTTGTTCCTTCCGAGGCGACACCATATAAACAAATGGTCACGATTTAGTAGGACCCGGTCATTAACAAGAGACCGAGAAGATCCGACCAGAGTTGGACCAGCGCCCTCTACCTCCTTAAATGTATGTATATCCTCGTATTCGTGTCCCCCCATCGCTTCGCTCAATTCTATATCTTCTCTTCCAACTTTCAACCTCTTTTTCACTCTAACTTATACCTGAACCTACGCAACCTGTCCTCGTTCCATGTGCCGTATGGCTTCTCGCTGACACGACCTGCTCTCCCTGTCTTGACGACTATCTCCCCGAACGAGTTACTATTATATTTTCCGCCTCAACCTTCTTCTTATTCTTCTTTCTTTTTTCGTCTTCCTTCACCTTTTTCTTTATGTCTTTTGTACTATTTGTGAATTTGTACCCGTTTAACGGCCGCACCTCCCAGTTGATCCTCTCTTCCGATAATTTTCAGATACTTTTGGCCACATGGATGTTCTTTATACTCTTAATCTGACAAATTTCGAATAAGTCTTCGTCATCTGGATGTTTTTCGTTCATTTAAACAATAAGTTAGAGTAGCAAATCATTTTCTAATTAAATTTTTGCTTTAACTATCGACGTTGGATTATTGGAAACTAATGAATGGTTTTTGAGTTTTAGGGTTTGGATGTAATCTTCTGAGAACCACTGGATACTCTTGAAAGCTAGTATATATATCTACATTTTTTTACTTAGTGAATTAAATTCTAGTAAAGCTGCAGAAAGTTCATGGCAACATGGACCAAGTTGCATGTATACGAATGAAAGAGCGTGCAGCAGAAAAGCATAGGCAGGGAGAGGCAAACAAGGAGGATATGTTAGGGCTATGTCGAGGTGTTGAATGAACGTCCCTCCGCGCCGTGAAGTTGGGAGGCTCCAAAAGAGAGTGTGGAAGAGTTCGGCGTGGGACAAGAAATACGAGAATAACTGCGGAGAATGCTAAATGTACCGTGACTTATTGGAGGAAGTGAAAATGAGATTTAGGCGCGGTGGTCGTCTTCGTTGGCGATTCGTGAGAGTGAGATCGAAAAAGACAGAGAGACGTTGATATCTCTCCGAATGAAAGAAGGAGCAAGGTATATGCCGAAAGAAGGTTAAAAGATAAAGAGATGGAAGAGGTGCGAGAAAGGTTCTCCTCTTCTCTCGTATTCCCTGGAATATAATACGTTCGCTCACGCCTGCTTGTAGCCTTTCCCTCTCGTCTCACCTTCGCGCATATATTCTTTCTCCTTCTTGCAGTTTTCCTCTCTCTCTCTCTCTCTCTCTCTCTCTCTCTCTACCTTTCCCTATCTTTTTCTTCTTCTCCTTCTTCTTTTCTTCACTTCCATAAGCAAAGCCCAATACCTTCATATACATGCAGATATTCACCGGTGATATAATTAATCGCGTCACTTGTACTACTTTAGCACCACATTATAACGAACAACGGACGCATACGTTATCACCCGACTTTTGTATTACCGCAAAAGTACATACAAATGTACCAATGCCTTGTATACACTGAATGTATAATCTTTCGTCCTCCATACGATTTTCGTAATTAGAGCAAGCTTCGCCCAGATGGGACAAAGAGATTAATGAGAATATGCATGTTCCGCGGCTACCTTCGGTATTCCAATTAAGATTCAACTTTTAATTAATCCTCGAAGGTTAAACAATTCATACGTGTTACGTAACGCGAATTTGAAACTCTTGGCGTTAATGAAGACGTATATATAATTGTATGTTGGACTGTTAAAATCCTGATGGAAATCGACCAGAAATAAATCGAGTCCATTTAGTTGTCAACAACGTTTGTTAAACATTATTTGCCTTTTTATTATTTAACAAATATTTCAAACACATTTTCTGACGTTCGGTTCCTTTTATTTTTTTTTTATCTCAACCGTTTACTATTTGACTTGAAACCTGGACCTTCTCTCTCTCTCTCTCTTTTGCCCTCGTTCTTCCGCTTTCATTGTTTAGCAACTTATAAAAATCATTATAGCGATCAATGAGCAAATCATGTCACGGCTCGTGCTCATCGTGATGTCTATAGTCCTCCACACACAGTCTGAGGAAATGACGTAAGCAACTTTTGTTTTTCCTCGATGCTTGAAAAAATAATAATTCATTTTTCCGAGAGCCTGTGGTTCGTCATCTTTTTTTTTTATCCAATATTTTTAATTGGATAAAATATACCTTTTTCAGACCGCGAAACCAATTCAACCGTGCTCTTTGGTCGGATAACCCTTTGATAGTTTTTCTATTAGAAGAAATAGATTTATGTAGAATAGAAAAAACGACGATAAAGTTCTTTCGTTTTCTCATAAACACCTTCTTGATCTCTAAGAGAATCGAGAATGCTCCAGAATCACATAATTGTAGCAACATTTTATTTGGACTGATCACGAGGTAAAAATTATAAATTTTTCTTCACCATTCGTAAAAAAAAAGTATACAATTTTTTATCATTTCGATTGAATATTTGAATAGGAAATTAATAAAATGAATTGTAAGGGCTTGTATGAAATTTCGTGAACAATACGAATATCCAATGTTAGGAAACTGTTGAAAAACGCAAAAGAATATCGAACAATGATTATGGGCAGAGACCCTTGGAATAAAGGGTGAGAACGATGGTTGAGAGGCTGAGAAATAGAAGTGCTCGCGAAAGATGGCGAAGTGAAGAGCCTAAACAAACACACTCATGTCTTTATTGCTGTGTATCTCGTTTTCTTTTTCTCCTGAAAACGTCCAATACTTACTCCCTTACCGTAGAGTGCAGAGCGAAAAGTACCTCCGCACCTTTTCTTCTTTCGGGCTCAACTCTAACATGTTTCGATTATATACATATATATCGATGAAAAAATCGAGATAAAAAAGACGAAGAAGACAGAATGGTAGGAAATTAAAAAAATAATGACCTGAATAATCTTTTCCAAAATTCTACGATATCCAAAAATAAAATCGATTAATATGTTATCATCACATTATCGAATATGATAACATTGACGAAAACAAAACGTCAACAAACAATATTCTGAGATATTTCTCGACGCTGAAGTGAAAAAAATAAAAAATAAAAATTCTAAAGTTACAATGGGTTGCTGAACAAAAATAAATACGATACCGAGTATATAACGTATTTATTCCGATTGTTATACGTCCGGAAAGTTCAATACGGTGTCCTATCGAATTGCATGAAAAACAAAAACTCTGAACAAGGGTGTATTAATTTTCAGCGAGAAATTATTTGCGTTGGACCGGATATTACACAGTGCACTTTGGACAATTCGCTAAGAGCTACAGTGTGAATGCAATGGCAGTGCCAATAGCTTTGTGGGTAGTTTCGATCGTTATAACAGAGAGTGTACCTAACGATAGAGCTGCAGCCTCATCAGTTACATACAAAAGCAGCTGAGACACATGTACGATATCTATATGTGTTATCTCACACAGTAATACAAGGATGAGGATCAGGATGAAGAGGAAGAGGAGGAGGAGGAGGAGGAGGAGGAGGGCCTCAAAGTATCCATAGATAACGTAGCAGGAAACAGTCACGGGGAGAGGTTTGATCTTCCTATTAAATCCTGCATATACATAGATACATATATATATAAAGAGAGAGAGAGAGAGAGGGAGAAGGTAGAGGATGGAGATTGGAAGCGTTCGCTGATTCTGGGATACCAAATGCATATACCAGTGCATCAACAGTATGGCGGCATCAACGCAGCACGAGAGTAGAGGGGTTTGCTGTGCATAGGCAGTGGAAGCGCCAACATCACCAGCAACATCACGGGAGAGTAATCAGCGTGGCGGAGCAGCTAAATAGCATCGTAACCGCGACTGAATTGTTAGCGCGTTGAACGCGTTAACGTACGTGTATGTAGAACTCTGTCCGGCTGAGCCTAGATCCTTTGCTACACATATATACAAAATGCATACACAATAATATATAGATATATACATATATATTTTATACATAGTTCCATACGTACGAGGATTGGAGCAATACCTCGACTATCCAATGGATATGCCATATATATTGTTTTCCTACTGCTGTGTATTCTCTAACATAGTACAACATTCGAGAATGAGAATCTCTATACGTTTGAGCATTTATACATAAAGGTATGTACACGTTATATACATGAAATATATACACAGTTGATTGTATACGTGGAAGTTGACATCATCGATCTGATGTGGTGATTCGTGCAGAAACTGCAGAGGATTGAGAGAAAGGAGAGAGGCAGATAATATGAAGGAATTCAATGAAACGCATGCGCTAGGTTGCCAACGTTGTGGTTCAAGCGTAAAAACAATTATTTAATAAAATTTCATTCAGATTCCTTTTTTATCATAAGATTTTGGAAATAAAGACGTTCAAACTACAAAGATAAAGCATCTCAAGACTTGGGTCATTTTTATAAATATTTTTCTCGACGCATTTACGTAGCGATCACCCCGAAAAAACGCTGCTGATATTCCTAAGATAATTGAATAAAATTCTGTCCTACACTTCATTGTGCTTACCCAGAGGAAAACAGCGAAGAAGAAAAGAGACTGAGGAGGGAAGGAAATGTATAGCGATCCACGTCAATCCAGTAACGTCAGTTACGAAGGGGATCAACTTCTCCTTGCTCTCCATCATTGGGGTGGATAATAGTACTTCAATGTAGCAAACTGCGGAGATGATTGACGGGAGCGATTAGCGATCGATTAGGAAGACAAAGTGATGTACATATAAAACAAATACTGTATATAACTAGGGAAAGTGAAAAGTTCTGCCATAGACTTTTAAACCAGAAATTCCATGGTTCCAAAATTATTATCAGGGATTCCGTATGACTGGTTGCCACCTCAATATAAAAAAATTTTTTAAAAAACTGAAAAAAATGCTATCATCAAGGTAACAAGAAGGAATTAAAAAAAATAAAATCAACGAAGTTTTTGTTTCTTTCAAATGGCAGTAAATGGAAATAACAAAAACTTGAATTTACCAAAATGTAGCAAAATTTGGTGGAAGTGAAGATCAGGAAAAAACATTGGGTAAGGTGTAATGTAAGCAAAGTCACGGGGCAGACAGATCTCCGCATTTATCGCTCTGCGAGGATACCCATTAACGAAACTAAAAGCCTCCCCATATATCTCTTGCTCTCTGATGGTGCGCCTCTCTCGTTCAACCCTCTCTTTTCCCTCTCTCTTCCTCTTACAGCATTTCAAATAGCACACATTCTCATAGTTCTCTCGTAATACATACAAACTCGATATATATTTACATATAGAAAGTAAAAGAGGATAATTCACACGATTTAACACGTAACGTAATGTGTGTTACGCCCTTTTGTTATCTGTCCAAATGCACTCGTAGAAGCAACGCCTGAAACCGACACCACGATCGCCAACCCTTGAGATAGACACATCACCGTTAATTGTGTGTCCAGGAGAGGCCTTTTGTTTCACCTGCCTCGTATATATTAGCACCCTTAGCCTTCGTGTTTCGGAAAATTAGTCGTTTAATGCAAAACATTTGTATGTTAGAAATTAGGGCCGATAGTATACATTGACAGTTTTTTTTTCAAGCTTCCATTTTGGAAAAAGGTATTTTCATAATTCGTCTTCGCCCTTTCTGGTTGTACAGTGTTTGATTTTTTTTTCCTTCCTCGTTCTGTTTCCCTAAAACAATTGTTGAAATAATTGAATAACTAAAACCTGTTTTCATTTTTTTTCGTAATATTTTCATTTGACAATTCTCATGTCCCATAAAGTGGATACCAAATCATTCCGAGCTATCTGACGGATTTTTTTTTTTTCATTTGTTGTCGTATCTTTAACGTTTCATCAAACTGGCTAATTATTATTTTCTTATTATTAAAATTTTTTTGATTACACGATTGAATGTTGTCGTCATACTAACGTAAAAAAATTCTCATTCAATATTTCGTCAATTAAGCCATAAAATAAGTCTGGTGACATATAAATATGTAAATCATCGATATTGGACTTTATATTTCTTTTCAATAGCTATTGCTGATCGTCGATATGGCGTACATTACTTTTTTGTATCTATACTAATTATCACTGAGTCGCAAACTACTTGTGTGTGGATTGAAAATCAACAATAGACAGTTCGAAATACGAGGTAGTTATGTGTATATTGCTTGTACTGTAAACATGGACTCACTTTGAAAACTTGACCGATGAACGAGATGAACGAGTCTACCACCCCTTGACTAATAGAGGTCTATGTTTGCTGGTCGGTGGAATCAGTTGCGGGGAGGGGAAAAATATCGAAAACCTATAAGCGATAAGCTGCTAATTGGTAGACGAGACGCGGCGCCATGGTAGAGAGTTTAAAAAAATATATCTATATATATTTTTGTATATAATGTCGAACAGTTCCATCGATTTCTAGACCCTCATAAAAGAAATTTAGCGAGTTAGTGATCGGCCGAGTATTTTTTTGTTTCTCAAAAAAATTTGTAATATCGAACTAAAATACACGAAAGGTTAAGCTTGAGAAAAATTCTGAGGAAGACGCCGAAGCATTACTCGGGTTTCGATGCACCTTGTAAAACGATGTTTGAACGAAAATTCACCACTTTTTTACGAGGGGATTGTTTATTTACGAAGCATCTCGTGTTACGTGTAAATGCGTTTCAATGTTTTTAAAAAATCATATTTTTTGTATGATGAAAAACAATAAACATGCAGTTCAAATATTTTTATCGATACATTCGTTGTAAGAAAAAAAATGCAGCATCCACTCGGTATGAACAGTATCGTGGTATCCAATACGTGAAAGGATGCGAACACGTTCCTGCGGCTTGTTACTACGTGGCGAAACAGAGTGAGAGAGAATAAAAGAGAGAGAGAGAGAGAGAAAGGGGAAAGAGAAAGAGCCAGGGATAGTATTTGGTCTGGGCTACCTGATAACATCTCTAATCACGCCAACGCTGGACCAATCAGCACTAATCCCGATCTGGTCTATGTTCTATTCATATACGTATTTCTCTATACATATATATTGAGGAAAGGCCGTAGTGTCCGCAGCTACTACTGTTGGGAAACCAAACCCTCCCCAACCCGATGAAATTCTCTTTCCTCTGTGTGTCCTTGCTCGCTCTCTCTTTCTCCCTGGCTCTCGCGAACTGACCATTTCATACTAGTATGTATTCTCTGTTTGAGAATTCTATGTGAGTTGTATGGACATAGAATATAGACACATAGTGCAAGCGAAGTGGCGTCCTATACACGGTGAGAGAACGAGCTCCATGTATTCGAAACTTCGTGCAACTATATATTTATTTATATGAGCCATTCCATCCTAAGCCCCAATTGAGCCGTTTGATTGGTAAAATGATGTTTTTATGGGTATCAAAACAGCCAAACATCTGTGAAGCTAAATTTAAGTTTTGTTTTGTAGTCCAGGTGTTCAATTTCCAAAGAAGTTGATTTTCCTTGTTGTTGAAAAACCTTGACGTCTCATTGATGCTGCTGATAAAAAAATTGATGGCTGTTTGAAAATTTGGACCATTTCAACTTCAACCTGAATGCTCATCGTGTGTATAAAGTGGAAACAATTAAATATCAATAATTTTTATCAACAACTTAAATGGCAGCTAAAGTGCCTTTCAAATAAAGTTCAAAGGTTGCCGAATTTGATGAATCCTCGGAATCAGATGGGGCAAGGATTCAAACTACGCATCCTGCCAGTTAAAGGTTCACTAAGGGCATCAAATCTGTCAGGGAATATAAGATTTACGCCCTTTTTACATTAAACTATCGTGATGTTGAGTGAGGGAGAAACAGAGATATGGTCCTTGTACGCGATGCCACACTACACATTCTCTATTGGAATTACAAGGATCGACGTCCATATATACGTATATCTATGTACTTTGGTATATATATACATATATACAAATGTATATGTCTGTAAATATATATTTACCACGAACGTATTACGCGATTCCGTTTGGTTTATGTCTAGGCGTGTCCTAGCCGTTTGTTGCTACTATATTCGTAACTCTCATGATCAGTATATGTGAATATACATGTATATTTGTCTGTGCATACATGCCAAACTGCCGTTGTTGGTCAATACTCTCGCTTCTCATCCTATCTAATCCGTATGTTAGATTCCACTTATGAAATTACATTTCTTGCTTTATACACGAACAATATGAATGTGGAGAACGAAAATAATATATATCTATTGATTGGCTGTCATACTTCACTCCGATTGGTATGAAAAAGGTTGCATTTACTTGATTCAATAGCTACTGAATGGAAAATCAAGTCTGCCAGTCTATATTAACTGATTTTTTAAAGAGAAACGTTAACGTCCTCAATGATTAATTAAACAGTTATCATCACTTCATTTTTTTATTCATTTTATATAATGATGTCGAAAGGTTTATTCTTCTTGTGTTCGCGACGTTCCTGACATAATTCCCATTGGACTTTGGATTTTTAGGCTTGGAAACTACAAACTGATGTTTTTTTAAAAGTATTTCAAAATTTAATGATATGATTCTTGACTGCGATACGCAGATGTGTTCTGATTTTTTATCTTTCAAGGATGTTGAATGTTTTATTGCATTTATAGTTAGAGGTCGTCCGAGCAGTACAATGTAATCTTTGTGTATGCATCTGTCTCCATATTATTTTCACTTTAGTAGATTACAGATTTCCAATTACTCAGTTTGGCAATTGGTGAACACTGTTTCAAGTGCCTCTTGAAAGTTGGTAAAAAAAAGTTTACTTCGGCGTTAGATTGGCCTCTTCGTTCATGTACATGTGGGCATGGAAAGTCCTTGTGCCTCATCTCGCCTATGCGAGAGATGAAAGAAATGGTGATGGTTGATCCTACAGTCGAATAAATCTGTTCTGATCAGTATCATCCGACGAGTGCTTTGACGGTCAAAAGAATGGACTACTTGATCAAACTATTTATTGCACTCTCGCATGCTCGGTTTCAAGTACCAATATATTTTCCTGAGAATTTCAAGGACAATGACGAAAGTTACACTACACTGGTATGAAATCTGACTCCTGGTAACCGTAGAGTGTGTATGTGACAAAATCCGAAATCGCATTGTGAGTGATAAGTTTTCATGTGACAATTTAGCTGAAATTTCGAAATATTTTGTTTCACGCGCATTCTGCATTTTCAAGAAATTATATGAATTCAAAACAGAGATTGTTGGGTTTGTGAAATAACAGACTTTATTGTTTTCGTAGATATTCTTTAAATTCAATTTTGCAGGTAAATATTTTCCCTCGATGGATATTTTCGGAGTTCGATCGTCCAGAAGTTGCCACCATCTAGGATTCTCCATCCTGAATTATTTATCCTCTGTTGCCTGCTGTAGCGATGGCTTTGCTCTTCTACGAGGGATTCAACTTGGTCCGATCGACATCTCTATATACACATAGATATATTATCGAAGCACCCTTTGCCGGACACAAGGGGTAGGTAATCACTGCTCTTCTTTCCTCCAGCCATCTATCCTACTATCCTCTATCCTACACGTCTTGCGAATCTTGTTGGTCCTTGGACATCGTCCTGCTCACTGTTTGCGACTTGCATATTTCATAGCCGACCACTTTTCAAGATATTTCTCTTAGCTTCGCTTCGCCTGCTTCGCTCGCCTGGAAAATCTTATTTTCAAAGCTCAAAACTTTCTGGCAAACGTAGCAAGATGATAGAATGATGAAATCACCTATTTTCCGTCGATAAAATCATGTGACCCTTGGAAACAAAAGCTTTGTGTCAAAATGAGCTACCAACAAATAATTCTCTGGATTCAAAGACTATACGAAGATGCAGCCCTACGAGAATGAGTCCTTATTGTTCTTCTTTGATTTTCTATTCAACATAATAGATGAGGAAGAAATAGCTTTCAATTTCGTTGTTGGTTTTATAGTCAAAGAGTGTATAGTCATAGACATCGGGTGTCGAAAATTTCTATAGAAACGATAGAGGACACAAGCATGGAACATTCGATGGAGTCCAAGGAGCATCCAATGAGAGAATCGACTGTGCAAACTCCTATGGCATCAACATTTCCTTCCATGTGAATCCCTCTCTCCTGCTCTCTCTTTCTTTCCATCTGTATAGCTTTCTCCTCTTTGGGCTCGTCGTGTTTACAACATTATGTCCGAATTGATTTGTCAAGGGTGTCCTGCTACTCGTCGATTGACCATCCATGTGAGTGTGACCGAGTCCTTGTCGTTTCGACATGCTATTTCCAACATCGTATTCACCTCTTGCTCTCTCTTCTTCCTATTCGATTCTATAAGAGCCTGATCGTTCAGAGTGGACTGGAAAATCGAGTAGCATCTGCCCCCTTACCCTTAAACCCACCCGATTCGCTACTTCTCCACTCTCTCCATTTGTGCGTGGGTGTGCGAGTTTCTGTGCGTGTGTTGAGCTTTTGCTCCCTTCTTCGTCTTTCTCCTCGTCTCCCTCTACCCTTGGGACTGAGTTTAGTTGATGAGCGTGAGCTTCGAACATGTGGGCTCGCAATCATCATCAGCAACCAAGCAGTACACGTACTATTTCAAAGTACCGTTGCACTATGACGATTCACAGTGATATATTCCAAACGTGATGGACAATGGCAAACTATCATTGAAGCTTCATGAACAAAACGTTCTTGATTCAATACCTTAAATCATGTGCTTTACGCTCTTTGACATGGCCATTACTATTTGCACAAACGGTGTCCCAAAGGTCATGATCCTGAATGCCTGATGGTTACCTGAGTGCGGACATTCCTCAATATAGAAATGGGAAAGTTTTTATTCATTTTTGTTAAAATCTGGTGTGTGCAGATAGTGATAAAAATTCAGTTATTTTGCTGGAAGCAATCGAGTGCACCGTTATAAAGGATTTGGAAATCGAGGAACCCAAGCTGCCTTCTTGGGTGCGATGGAACTTGAGTGCTTTACCGTCGGTACACGCTCATTTCTTAGCGATCCAGCGGATTTGTTATGTACAATTAAATTGTGAACTGGGAAAAATTGTTTTGTTCTAAAAATCAGGTAACTGTTTTTAGTTTGTGCTAAAATCGGGTTTGGACGAAATATAGGTTCGTGTTAACGTTAAACATGATTGACCCTATTCACCCTGCTTCACGTCCTTTAACCTCGTCCACGAACTTTGTTAAACTACTTCGTACATGTCCGAGCATTACTCCACCACGACCAATCGGTTCGGACCCTGCGGGAATAATCGTTTGTTCTGTTCCATCGTCTAATCACCTCGTCTGGAGAATTGACCCAAGGATCAAGCTTTTCTCCAGAGACCCTCTGTTTCTCTACTTCGTTCCGGTATATATACTTTACTCGTAATTATCCCAATTTCCATATTACTGAAAACGCTACCTTGGCCTCGAGTTTCCCTCAAGGTGATTAGCTTCCAATGAAACGGAAATGATATTCTGAAAAATTAAGTGAACCATCTTATCTTAGTAAATTCGTATTTATTTAAGAATATCATTGAACAGATTTAAAATAAAAGTCTAAAATAAAAGAACCAACTCATTTTACGCAAATTTGTATCCATTCCACGTCCACGAATATCGATTTTGTTGAAATAGATTAACATTAAAATACAGTTCTTGCAGTATAATCAGAAGATATGGATTGATCATTACATCGAAAAAAATAAATAATTCAATGGCATGATGAACGAGAGAGAGAGAGATAGAATTATTTTATCCTTTGGTAAGGCGAGAAATGCATGTAAGCGAAACAAAAGATGAACTAACGGAGAAAAGTGTTGGTCCGAACTGAATGGTCAATTGATGCTATGTGTTGGCTGTTCCGACCCTTCGTGTATCTTTGTTTCCTTTGCACAGTTTTCGCGCGTATCGCATCAGATGAGCATCTGGCAATTTCCCCAACTCCCACTGCGGCAGTTCGTCGGGCAAGTAGAGCTGCAACATTGGTCCGAAAGGTTCGGACTAATGACGTATGACGCTTCAAGTACTCACCCACGCGTTCCTTGTACTATATTCCAACATCTAGTCGATTTTTCGTTCAAACTTTTATATATATAGTTCATACGTAGCAAGCACTCATAGAACATGTTCCCTCATTGTCGTTCCCGTCGTACTGTGGGGTCAAACGCTCGTTTTTCTGACCCTCGTCCATTTTTGATAGCCCCTTCACTCGTTATATACATAGTTTTCCTTCTCCTTGTCCCCCCCTCTTCCATCACGATGACCCTATACTTTTAATAACGCAATTACCGTTATTGCCAAAGTTTTACAGTGACGCATATGTTCTTACATACCGTCATCTGTCCACCTCCATTTTGCATATTTGAAGTTCCTTCAAGTAGACATTTTTATTTTAAATAAATTCAAATGTATTCCTTACATACTATTGTTTCTGTACATAATAATGTTTAAGATATTCTCTCCTGCTGGTTTTTTCATTTTTTTTTTTATATAGTTTTTATTAGAGTGCAAATTTGATCATTTGTATATAAATGAAGCATTGAAAATTCACATGTGGAAGCAACAAAACTATAATACGCATCCGGGATAAATGAGAATCATAGACGGCTATCGAATTCGTGGGATGCCACAAGAGAGTTTGCGTTGCGCGTTTCAATCGGTCCTACGAGAAGATCGCGGGAGACCGACGCGACACAGGTTTCGTGGAATCAAACGGCAAGATGAGAGAGAAATGGTTGCTATAGCGATCTTACAACAACCGACACAAGTCGCCCAGCGAGTGAAGCACGCGGGATCGGAGCCACGTGTTTTTAATAATTGATAATCACAAGAAGTTTGTGAGAAATACGCGAACGAGAGATCTCTTGGAAATCACGAGCATAAGCCTTTCATTATTTCTTTAGGTGAATCAACGTATAGTCGCCATTATGCTTATCGTGTTATGAGCATCAGCAACGACGTTTAAAAGTTCGATCAAAACCATCTTCAACTCGCCACGCGACTCGCTGAGATTTTTTCATTGATAGGAAAAAAAAACTCCCTCAATGATTAAAAAAAAGAAACTCAAAGTTGGATAATCTTGATTTTAACGAATTTAATTAAACGTCAAAATAAGCTCGCGTTCTATTATTTACACATTTGCTCTTATCTCTCGAACCTCGTGCGCTTTTTCCTGCTGACCTTTTAGTAAGTTGCTTGAGTTGCTTTAACTTCTAATAATTCATAGCAAAAAATAATTCAAGAGTAAAAACTCTTTTCAAATAAAAGTCAGTTGCTCGTATGCACGAGATAAATATCTTGCTTCCCATGATACGTTGAATGATGGAATAAAAAAAAAAAAATAACCAATTTTCCAGACGAGCTTCGTTCTCCCCTTCATTTTTATTCACGGAATCCAGACAAATTTTCTTTGCTTAATTTCCAGCAGCTAATATATCCAAGCGTAAGGGCAAACATTAAATGTCGAGAAAAGAGCCGCCCTCTTCATAAAACCCGAGGAAATGAGACGAAAAAAGGAAAACGTGGAATGTTTGCAAGTAAGAGAGAGAAAAAGAGAGAGAGAAATAAACAGGCGCGAGAGACCGTACAGAAGAGGCAGAAAAGTGTATGTGCGAAAAAGAAAAGATTGTTTAGCATGTAATTTACAGAAATAAGCTGTGGTGAAATGCTGGACGTTGGAATTCGAAGCTTTTTCACCAGGGGTGAGCCATAGATTCGGCATTTCCATAGAAACAGTTTTCATCTCTCTCTTTATTTCTCTTTTCCTCTTGATGCCGTTGGTTTACAAAAACTCTGGCCGCGGAACCCTTTTTAGGGAGGAAAGAGAGAGAGAGAGAGAGAGAGAGAGAGAGAGGAGATGCAGGCGAGGGCGAAACCTTTTCGGGGTTGCTTGCCCGTGGGTAATCGGTTTAATAGTTGTCTATATATATCAGGAGATGAGGTTCAGCAGTGCCATTTTCAGTTTTACACTGTACTCATGTTATATACTCGAGTTATATGCATGTACGTATATCCGAGAATATATATATTTCGTAAGCTATCGCGAAAAGTTAAAATCGTACAATCTCTACTTCGGCTCTTCGTTGGACGGTAAAATGGCGGCCCGTTAATCCCTTTTGGGGTTTCCGGCATGAAATGAGATTTCTGTTGGTCAGAAGAGGAAGCGTATGAGTACGCGACCCTCCTGAGCTTTCGTTCATACAGTGAATTAACATCTAGAGTATGAGAGAGAAAGAGAAAGCGAGATAAAATTGAAGGTGGCAATTGTGCATACAACAGAGTCCAACTGAAGCTTCGTTATAATATATATCAACACATCGGCATGTGTTTCGTTCATATATACATAAATATATACAAGTTAGTACGAAGTGAGAGCTGGTAAAAGTGCAATGAACCAGTGTGAGAGAGATTTTCAGTAGGAAAAGCTCGCTTGTTTGCCACACACGAGCCAGTGGAGTGTGTTTCATCGGTATAGGTGGTAAAAGGTAGAAGGAAAAGGATGAGGAGAAAGCAGCCCAGAGGCATTCGTTGAGTGAGTTAGTGAGTAAAAGCGTGAGGGTTAGATTTAAGGGAGAGGGACCCTTAGTTTATACACGTATATAATACGATGAACGAGACGTCGAATCTATATAACATACGGAGACTTTCATATATATGAACAATGTATAGTTATAGGATAAAGATAGAGACGAGGCTGAAGAACTTCTCAACAGGAGCCATTAGGCACATATACTATGAAAAACCGTTCTACAACACGATTCATACATTTCTCTCTGTACTGACCCTAGTCCACCCCTTTCTTTCCCCTCCGAGGATGAAAAAAACAGCTTTCTCGTACGCTCGTCAGATGGACCACTCCGTAAACCATCACTAACCATCATCCCCTGCTCGTCTCATCGAGAGGATCATCTCTTTCTACTTTTTTTCTTTCCCTTTCACTCTTTCTGGCTCTCTTACCTTCCATGTGTATAAAGGTCCAGCTCCCTCCTAAGTCCTTGAGGACTCAATTCAACTTAATCACATATATCTATATTCTCGAGAAAGTAAATGTGTTGATTTGCTCGCAGGCTTGAGAGTGCCGCTTCTGAAAATTCGTCTCCCATCTCTTTCCTTCTCGTCCGGCTCTTCCATTGGATTTTTACTCCCTTTTACCTTTTGTTAAAGGCGCGTAAGTATTTATATATACATATACGTTCGATTTTCTAGCCGCTGAATTGCAGACGAAGAAGAGACGCAGGCATTAGATGAGCCCTTTCCGCTTCACACTCACTAATGGAATAATCTCTAAAATTCATTCAAATTTATGGCAATTGCGACAGAAATTAAAGAGAACAAATTCTAAAGTGAATAAATATTTATTCGCAAATCTTGCATGATTTTTATTTCATTTTCAATCCAATCACTTTTATCTTTAAGCGATCAACTGAAATTAAGATTTTCTGACAAAAAATCCTGGACTAACTTCAAATTTCTGCACGCGCATAACTATAAATAGTGAATTTATAATTCTGGCATTAATTTCAGTATCGTGTCGAAAAGAAAAGTCTGTGCAAGAAAGACTGAAACAAGGAGGAAGACAAAAAAAAAGGTGTACAATAGAAAAAAACGCGGTAGAAAGAAAGATAAAGAGGGGAAAAAAAATAGACGATCTGTAAGAAGGAACGAAAGAGCATGAGAGGGGCCAGTTGGCCAGAGGCCCGGTGGATCGGCACGACGGATACAATACGGGGAACTAATTCCAAGCATTTATCTGTCTCTTGCAGTTCTCTCCTCTCAGTCCCTCCCCCTTTACGTTTTGTATAGAACGTTATAGCTGATTCCATTTGTATAATGCTAACCATGTAATCTAATAATAATAATAATAATGATAATAATAATCGAACGGGTATTATTATAAATATACAGTAGAGGATGTCGATAATTTTGTTTAATATATTTCCTTACATGCCTAAATTAAAATAATGAATAAATTTGGATTATATTTACAGTTTTTTTTTTTTTTTAATAATATTGAAGAGGAGTCTTTACAATTGAAGAAAATGTTTGCTCAGGTTATTTACTTTCTTTTATTCTTCACGACTTGTATTTATTTTGAATATTTTTTATTTTTATTCTCTTCTTTCTTTGGCCCTTTCCTTACGTGGCATCGAGGCAATGATGCTGATCGTAGCGTTTGCTATAACCATCCTGTTGGTGAAGAAGCTTTCGACTCCTAATTAAACATCCAGCTCGCCTCGAAACTCGCGACTCGGTCTCGTCGATGTTCCGATATTAGTCCCTCTCCCTTTCCCTCACACACCCCTCGGCGCGACCCTTGCTCCGCCACCCGTAGCAACGGCGCCGCGTACACCCGCGAAATCTTTTTTTCTCTCTCTCTCTCTCTCTCTCTTTCTCTTGCCTCCGTTGTATTCACAAACCAGTTGCATATATATGCAGAAATACAGAGATAGATATGGACAGCACGATATTCGCGCCTTTCGGACGCCAGGACAACGCCACGCTATCGACTCACCTTTGCAGGTGGTAACTAATAAGGGAAAGAGGCGCTACGATACAAAAAAAATCTACATTTGTTTATAAAGATTCGAAATACGGAGAAAATGCCAAGCTCGTGAAGTTTAACTTTCGTGGTCTTGAGAGAAAACTTTTTAGTAGCAAAACGTTTGTTTATAACTTTGTCATATAAATGGTTTTTCATTTTTTTACTATAAACAGAGAACTTGTCAACAGAATGAGAATTTCATGAAAACAAAAAAAAAACTTATACTGATTATCCATTATTTCCTGTAGACGTATTGAAAATTGTGATTATTCATTGTAAAGATTTATTTTGGTGGTTTTTTGTTGGTTTTAATATACATACGAAGAACTTATACCGCCAGGATTTATTCGAGAGAATTCTCATAGTCTTATCGTTTCTCGTCTCTCTGAACTTCTCCTTTCTTTTCGTTTTGTCGTTTCACTTTTACCACACTAATGCAATGCTGTAAATTTGTATATGTATATATTTATATATATATATGTGTTTGCGTTGCGAAGAGTCCTCTATTGGGTTGCCCTTGCATCGTCCCTCTTTCATTGGTTGTGATCGAAGAGTGTGCGAGAGCAGAGCAAGCACTCTCGTGCACTGCGGCTAACCGATGGAGCTGAGCACGTATGCGCGACTTCGTGATTCTCTGCTTCGAGATACAAATTGCTACAAACAATGCCAATTGCGGATCGACGAGATGCGCGACCGACGAGAAAGAGAGAACGAGAAAAGAGATAGAATTACGCTACTGGACTTGGCGAGGCTACGTAGTGCGATCCCGAGGTCGACAGGCTGCAATTTTTATTATATATTTTTTTTATTTGTCTAGATATTTCGTTACGATCAAGTTTGAAGAAGAACTTTATTGAGTATCATCAAGGAAAAGTTATTCTGAATTCCAAAAATGAATTCCGTTGAAACCAAACAAGTTTTACGATTATGAAAATTATTTTCATTTAATTCAACACCACAAGCCTGAATTATTGGATGACAATCGATTTATGTTTAACTAATCGAAGGTCTTAAATGTTTATGACTCAAACTTCATATGCCATTGAATAAAGTTCGTACAGAATGGAATAACATCGTCGTTTCATTGTTTAAATTTTCCCGATGATAAATCTAAGAGGATCCTGTCAATTTCCAACATTCAAAGATTTATTCATAGCCTCGTTAAATACTGAATGGTTAGAGGTCGAGAATATTCCACATCGACTTGTCTGTATAGTCTTCGTAATGTATTTACATCATTTCTGTATGCATTAATTAAATTATTCGGATGCAGTGTTATTTATAAATCTGCGATAACTAACGCTCCGATCATTCTTAAATTGTATGCGCCGTTTAAAGTTTAGTTCGTTGGTGGTAATGGGCGATAGTTGATACGAAAGAAAAAATATAAAAAAAAGTCGAATAGCCTCTCCGCTTTTAGTTAGTAACGTATGTGAAGGGGATAGAAATACTTTGGTGATTCCAGTCTTATGGCCGGGGTATTTGTGACTGGTATATATACATTGGCATTGATGTGTATGCAGAGGTTAACATCGTATGGCCCTATATATATAACTACATATATATAAACGGTACGTATACATAGAGAGAAGAATGACTACGGCGAATCGAACCTCGTCGATGTACGGTATTGCTAATACCCTGCGGAATTGTGTCCGGTCCGGAGGTACCCGGATCCACGAGCACCACCGGCAGAAGCATCGAGCCGAGCATCTAAAACACGATCTTGTATTCCGAGCCGCACGCCTTCACCACACAGCCAGAGCGAGAGAATAGTCATTAACTAAATAACGGCCTGATCTCGTGGCTATTCTCTTCGTCTTTTCTCTCTCCATCCTTCCTCTTCTTCTACGTCTTGTACGTATTTCGACCTTCTGTTACTTCCTCCACATCCGTTTTCTTTAGCATCATCCAAAGCGTTGCCGATCAACCGAGAGCCTGCGTATTCACCCGTAAAATCTCTTACCAACAAAATACTCTTTTTCTCTTCTACCGAAAACTTTTCTGCCTATCAACATCCTCAGATTTACTTTTTTATTGGATCTTTTGTCCTTAATGTCCGTCGATTTCCTCATCTGTCATCCGCCTTCGTTTTTAGTCCTCCAGGTCTTCTTGATCGCCCACCAGAGTAGCAGTGACCAAACGTTGCAATCTTCTGTCAAAAGGTATTCCAGGGTTGTCATCAAGTTTCCTAATCCTTGTCCAGTTTGGTGTACGAAAATTTATTTAAAATGAGTTTTGTCTCAGTGGTGATATACATTAATGTGAATAACGTATTCTTGAACTTATCAGCATCCCATTGTCGCTTGAACCGAAATGGAGCATAAGAGTCTGATGAATGGTCACCCATGGCAAAGTTCTTTGGCATACGGAGTATATGTCCACATTGAGTAGTAACCCTGAGGCTTTCACAGCATTATTATCCTACGTGTTGACGTGAATCGCATGACCAGAAGACTATGAAACTGTGGGACAACGAAGAAACGATGAAAGTGTCCAATGATGATGATGTGCTAGACCTACGGAGCTTCTTCTCTCGGCTAAAGTAATACCAGCTTCCACAGCAAAGTTCACGTACTATTTACGCTTTTATCTGACGATGGTTGTTGGTAAAAATACGATGTACAATGGACAAGTTGAAGGTAAAGAACAGCCGAAAGCAGGTACGTTGAAGTGTCTTGCAGCCACCATAGTGAAAAGAAGAAAAAAAGGGGAAAGACCGAAGACCTAACGTCGACGATAAACACGCGCGTCAGTCATGTTTTTCTTCCATTTGCCTTCCCATAAATCTAACATAAAAGTAGGAGATAAACGGCCATAGGCGAAGCAGACTCACTCGTTTCGTCTTTCCATTTCATTTTTTTCTTTCTTCTACGTGTCGTATGTCATAATAGGGTGTAGATTCCATCTTTCCAAAGAGGATCTTCCGACACGGGCGTTTCTTCAATACTTTAATGGTTCATCAAGTAACGTCATTTTGTAAATGTCTCTTGTTTTTACGGTACTGTTGTTTCTTGGAACACTGAAAAGTGCTTCCAAACCTGAAAAAACAACTGCACTTGGACAGCCAATTACTGCAATGTTGTGCCTTTGAATTAACATTCATCAACAGGGAAGAATGACTGTTTTGTGAGTATTGTGAGTGAGCAGAATTGTAGAATCGATTCATATTCATCGTTTTATTGAATTTTCAGCTATTTATATATTGTTTCAATGAATCTTCCCTCCGGGGTTTTTGACTTTTGTAAATGAACTCGTAAAAAGGTGGTGATTGCAAAAAAACCTATCGGAGGGAATTACTTCATGGTGTATACGAGGGACAAAACTGCTTGAGGATTCTTTTCAATCCTTTTTCGATGGCACTAGTGTCACCGCCCTGCCTCGTGGGATCATTGAAGCTTCCCTTTATTTCGGAATTGAGTCTGAATGCCGCATCGAAGCTTTCTAATCGTTTGTCTTCGTCTCTTTAACATTTCCGTGAATTCTCGTCACTCTTGTCGGCTCTTTTCTAGATGCCGATATTTTTAAGCTCCGTTCTCTTGTTTCTGTCATTTTCTCGCCTGCGCCCCGGTTCTCGAGAGCAAGTGAGAAGAGACGAGGGGGTTGGATAGTCACCTTCCGGCCTGTTGGCTCGCTGGCCAAGCTGCCTTTACGATGGTAATTGGTGTGTTTATGGTCCGTAGAGGCGGTGGTCGCGGATCGCGTGGCTTTGAAGTGGCCAGGAACATCTGCATTAATGCAAAAGCTCCCTCTTTTCCCCCTTCTCTTTATCACTCTTACTCTTTCTATCCTGCCAGGGCTAAACCCTCATTCCCTGGGCTTTCGCATGCTCACCACTCGCCGTATGTAGAGATCGTCGATCTGGACGATGAACGAACGAACGAGAAGCAGTAGAGACGACGATCGACGGAAAACCCTATTGAATACAGCACGAAAAGCTCTACCACGGCCTGCTATAACGATCCCCTTTCCTGCGGGTGCTTTTCCTCCCAGCAGACCTAATACCAAACATCAACGTCATTGTAACTATCCTCACACTTTCACATTCGCTCCTCTCTCTATTCCGTTCTCTCAGGGTTTTGACGTTGTCACCACTTCCTATATCCTATCGACACGACCATCAATTAATTTGTCAACTATAACAAAATTATAGTTTATCAATTTATTATATTATCCCGTCATATTCAAGCTCAGATAAATTATTTTTAAACTTCTACGTATTCGCTATTTTCGAAATATCTGAACGCAAAGCCTAAACTTATTTTCTCAAGAGCTTCAAAAAATCGATGTTTCTCGTAAATGTGTCTTTCGATGCTTGAGTAAAAATAAAGGGGAATAAAAAATAGAGAAAAATCATTATTAATCGTGTTTAAAAGTGTATTTATTTTTATATGATTTATGGGAAATACGTTAAATCTGCAAATTTTTCGGTATGTTTCAAAGAACTTACTAATTTTTGTTTATTTTTTTTACTCGAGCTAGCTTTGATGTTGAACAGAAAACTGTTTTGAAATTTTCGAATTGAAAAAGTTGAATATCAAAAAGAAGTGATTCAAAATAATATGAAATAGAAATAAAAGTGACAAAATGCTCCATTTTTTTATACTTTATAGTGTTCTCGTAGCTTGGGTCCGAGAGACATGTCGGTATTTTTGCTTTCGTGCTACACGGTCTTTTCAATCTTAAATGCCGAGGCTTTATGTCTCGGATTATTAAACACATATTATTTAATCTTGCGGGGAGAGAGATCAAAGGAAAATGTTCAGCGTACGATGACTGTGTGTGCATGTACGTCTGTATATATTTATCTGTATGACAGACGCACGGTTTGCAGTGTTTCAAGATGGCGAAAGTTGAGTCATAATGCTAAATCTTGTGAATGATTTATGGATCAATTGATGTCGCATTTAATGTGACATTTGTTACTCCTACTCATCCAATCTGACGATTCTTTGATATTTAACTTTTGGCTCATGATTCTCGAGAATATGAAATAGATGTTATTCGAGATTTTGAGATCACGTGGAATCGTATCACATGACAAAAGTTATGAATAATATAATTCGGAAAAAAAAGGAATTTATAATTAAACGTTAATTATATCAGTAAATATGAATTAAATAATAATGCTCTTCAATTAAAAATGTAATTCAATCAATAAAAAGCTTCAATATCGTTCGAAAATTGTTATCTATTATTTTTCATTATAAAAAAACTTCGTGTGTATAATGACTCGAGTTTTATTCTCGTGACAGGTCGAAAAGATTGACGAGTTCCAGTTTGTTTTCGCGGCTGTATACAAGAGATTCTTGCGGTGATTTAAAGCTGTGCAAAAGTCTCATCGCGCAAAGAATCGCAGGAAATTCCTACTATGATGAAGCAAATGCCAATTTGATCAACCCACGCGTGGAATGAATGGCTAGCGCGAAACGATCAGAGAGACTCGAGTAAAGTATTCATCAGTGATGTCGTGTCTGCCCTCAGTATCCCTAACAATCATTAGCATATTAAGCGCGGTTACTCGAGGACGTTGCCAATACTCGTTGTATATACTCTTCGATCGATTCTTATTTAACTAGACGCCACATCCAAGCTAAATATATTTAAATTTTGTGCTTTAACATGCAAATGTATCGGTTATAACATTTTTTAGTCTTGAATCCAATTAGAAGGCTATAAAAATCACAACGAAAGTTCATCACCACGGAATTTGCGATACCGAAATCGTCATCAAAAGACTTCTGACCTATTGGACTAAAAAAATAGAGGGTAATAAATAATAATAATAGCCCAATAAATTATAATCTCTAGTCACGATTTTTTTCACATAAAAACAATTTATAGAGTACGAATTATGTTAAGGTTTTTTTTTCCTTATATACAAGCAGCAAAACTTTGAGTACGATTATTTCGACTAGTGGGCTCGCGAGGGTGAGTTTCCGGGGTGAACCACAACGCGATCGACGACCTTTCTACCCCTCTTTTCTCTAATACTGTGCCAACTCTCATTTTCCGTACAGCATGATGAAAATCCGCGGAGCGTTATGATTTGAGCCTTTCTCGTCGTACGAACTCAGACTTTCGTCAATAATTTTACGGGAAATTGAACTCTAAAGTTTCCATGAGTCGCATTTCCCTGCAAAACACCAGTAATACACCAAAGACCAAACCCTCTCGACATTTTCGTCAAGCTTTATAGGGATGAGCGAACTGTAAACGGTCTATTCGTTCGAATGAAATGAAAAGTTCTTAAAAGCCTCTCATTCAACCTCGTCACTCTACTTCGATCATTTTATTCAAAAAATAACTTTCGCATTTTTAGCTTTTTCGTGTTTATTTCGTCTGTTTTGTTTATTCGACTCATTTAATTAATCATTCTTTTTTTGATAATATTTTTCATCAGTAATCAGAGACGTAGAAAAATCTTTATTTCCGTACCTTAAAATTTTTTTATTTTTTATTTTCCATAATAAATGTTACGAATGTTGAAAAATCCAAGTTTGACTCAATGTAAAAAAAAAAAAAAAAAAAAAAAAAAAAAAAATTTTTGTCGTTGTTAGCGATCGAAAAATTAGCCGGTAGAATAAAAACGTATAGTTTCAGCGACAGTGGAACACCTCTGTTTGCTTGCGAATATCGAGATACAGAGAAAGTACCAAAAAAAAGAGAGGAGAGTGAGAGAGAGAGAGAGCGTCGTGAATCGGAGGAATAAGAGACGAGATGTGGATACAAATGGGTCAGAAAGAGAGGTTTGCAAAGTCGAGGCACACGGTGTGTTGGAGAAAGGGTTTCAGAGCCGAGTGTGGCGGGTTGAAAGAAAGAAAGAAAGAGAGAGAGAGAGAGAGGAAAGAAGAAGAAGAGAGAGAGATACTGTAACTTGGCTCAAACCGGCCACGTACATTGTTCAACGTTAATTTTAGACTTCTCTGTATCTCGCTTTGTCTACCGACCGTGCTACTGCAGCGAATCTTATCCAATGCTATAATGTTATTTCGTTTTTCCTATCGCCGAAGAACACTCATATGATTTCAAAATTATAACGTTTTTCGTTGATTGTGAAATTCACCAGACTGTAGACCGTTAATTACGAACATTAATTGGGCTTCAGGCCTCAATTTTTAAATCAGGGGTTGGGTAACATCCCTTTGAACTGGACAGTACTCGGTATAATTTATTTTTCTTAGGATTGATGTTTTAATCAACAAAATCAAGACAAAATTAACGTTCAAGTAACAATATCTTAGAAACTGTAAGTTTCGACCATTATTTTACAAATATTTTTCGATGTTTTAGGTTTTATTTCATTCAGAGTATTTTTCAATGTCCTGATTCAGTTTTTTTTTATGTTTTTTTTTTTTTTTTAAGGAATTAAAATGATACTGCTCAAAAGTTGTCAAGATCTTTGGACAATTATAAAGTTAATAATAAAAATGGAAGATTTTATGTACTAAGAATATTATTGAACTTGTACTATTGACATGTGGACAAAAACGAAGGTGTCACGAGTTTATACTAATAAGCATAAATTTTGGTACAGATCACCCAATTTACGTGAAAGCCTGCCAAACCAGTCTTATATAAAGCGTTTCAGAACGATTCCGAGCTGTCGATGAGACACACGTTTGCTGCAATCAAGTGTCATTTATATGTAGTACTAGTTAAGTTCATATAACATAAATTCCATTCAGGGTTCTATCGTTTCGTTGGAATTGTAAGAAACACAAATAATTGGCGTACGATTCTCTGCGATTATTGAAAAGCGTGTATAATGCAATTGGGATCTCAGGAGAGTTTAGTTTTCTTCATAAAAATTCATTCCGATAGAAGTCATCGTTATTAAATTGTCGAATAAAGTATTGATAATGAAAAAAATGCATTAAAACGTGTTTTTGATGCCATAAGCATGTCAGCGCAGCATAAAATACAAAATTTATGAAAAATCATTTCTTTCGAAACGAGTGTACTTCAAAAATAATTAAAAACATTTAAATAAGCAAAAATTCAATTTTCAGGAAATCCATTCATTCTTCGAATAGTTTTTGAATCGCTACATGTGCAAAAAAATCAAATATATCCAACAATTGATCAATCGCTTTTTATGATTAGATTCGAGCCTGAGATTGAAGATTCTCACACTTCGAAGTGTATGCATCACAGTATAAACAATATAATCCCGGAACAATATAAAATTCGTTTTCCCATTGGACGGTCGGAAAGAACTCTCGAAAAATCGAGTGTGTTGATCCCCTTTGCTGTAACAATCGGGAGAGAAGAGTGTGGTCCATTGAAACATTGTTTTACATCGGCTGAACGCAATCACATAAATAAGTCAGGAAGGAATCGGGTAAATGGTGAAAATCGTCGAATGAGTTGAGGGGCCGAAGTTTCGAATTCACACAGTCTGCAGGGAAAAAGTATGTTTTTTCGGGGTGATTTCGTTGAACAGTTGAAACGATTGTACAAATACATTTATAGCTATACACACATATACATTTTTCACAATCGTAAGCATCAAACAATATTGAATCCCTGGCGAGTTTGGCGATGCAACCCCTTACCACCCCTTGGCCGAGAATCAGTCAGGGTCCGAAGATCTGTGCGAAGATAAAAAAGGCAAAAAAAAAAAAAAAGAAAGTATTACCAGGATATGGTGAAGTGGATGGAATAAAGAAAACGTATATAAGTATGCGAGAAAAAAAGGGCGTTTTTGGAGAAACCTGAATAATCGTGGATGTCTATCGTTACATATTCCGTTTTATGTGTTCCATGCCCATAACAGTGAGCGTATCGGTCCAGGGTTACAAAAGAGAGCAAAATAAAAGACGAGGACATACATGTGATAGAAAAACGATGATAAAAAAAGAAAAAAAGGAGCGAGAAAAGTATATAAAGAAAGTGAAGTGGTGGAATGGAGTGTTGGAACGAGGGAGGAGAGTTTTCTGCGTTTTTGCATGGACTTTGGGTCTCCGGACACGGGTGTTTCTCCCGGTAAAGTCTCGCGGGGCTCATCACTCGCACTTCGGGGACAGTCAGTGTCCAGTTTTCGGTCTGACGCACATACATACACAGTTTTTACTCACACAAATACGAGTACAGAGATTGAAATAGTGAGAGTTCGAGTTCGAGGGGTGAAAGGTGGTCTGTTCTCACCCCATGCCATGCCTCCAACTCCCGTAAGCTTTGACCAGTAACCCCCTCTCAATACTATACACACACTCATCACACACAAGTATACACACAAATTTATATACGAAGCATGATAGAAGAACACAGAGAGATCTACCAACGTTGCCTCGCCTGACAACTGATATTGCGTGATCTATGGCACGAGCATTGTACACTTGGGACAAAACTGACCCGCTCTTACCAACCCTAGAAACACACCCTCACGCTTAAAATACACACACAGACAAACGTATTATAGTAACTTATAGCACACAGTATATTATCATCTATCTTTCTCACTTTTACCACTTTTCTCTTCTCTATTCTCCTCTTTTCCCTATAGTTTTCAACATTCTAACTTATTCTAGTAGTACACTTACTTGCCACCTTCAGTCTATACTTCATTATTAATCGAACCTGTTTCGAATGAAATAACAACTTTCTTTATTCCTTTATTGAGAAAAAAAAGGTTTATGGAACTAAATTTATATTATTCGATAAGAAACGATGGATTTAACTTTTGTTTTTATTGATTCTACATTTTTGGAAACGAATTAATTAAATCACTAAATTTAAATGATTTTGTTCGACCAACTGCTGCCATTTCTTTACTCAGCATTTTTTTAAGGAAATTTTTGTTTGTATTATAATAACTAAAACAACCAAATCGTATCGTTGGGAAGAATAGTAAATTATAAATAACACCAACGACTTTTGTCAGCAGCCACCAACCATTGTATCCCATCTTAAAAATTTTTGCCTGCACGTATTTGACTAAATATTTTGGTTAAAACAAACAGAATTTATTTAGTCCAACAATATAATCGTGAAAAAAACGCTCTCTTGAACAAATTCTCATCTAGTCGTGAGAATAGAGGCTCCAACTGTATTTATGGTGCAATTATGTTGACTTTGTTGAATCGAAACAAAAAAAAAAAATAGTTGGATTTACCTTTTGTCGTTAAGCTCAATGAGATTTTGTTCCATGTAAACAATTTTTTTTCACCAGTAGATTTTAGGACCTTTTTGCTATTCTCCAATAAACAATCACAGTCTAGTCCTCCCTCAAACGAGATCTCATGGTGTCTCGAGCCTCTGTGCTTTTTCCCCTTTTCTATACGATCGCACTCTTTTGCTGGTCTGGTGATGCGTATCGATACATAGACGAGATTTTGTTTCACCCCAAAGTGCACGGAGCGAGCAGCTTGGAAATAAAAATACGAAAAAAAGTAGCGCGTCCGGTACACCAATGCCACTACAATCGGCATCTCGGACGTTGAGGCGTGAAATATTTATCAGACTGCAGACATATGCGCTGCTACATACGAGCTTGTTACTATATATCAATCTTGTGCACTCGCCACGCACCCCCATAGATATAAATATAAACATATATACATGTGGATGGACAAGCAAAGCGCGTCAGGTGGGGATTACCATGAATCAGGAAGAAAATAGGCTTACGGACTTATTGCGAGTTTTACGAAGCGTGGACGAGTGCTTTCGAGTGATTCCCTATATCTATTTATTATGTATACGAACCTTGTGGGCTGCACAGTGTGTTACAAAACGTTAGTGGACTGCTGATGACATTTTCATTTTTTTTATTCCGATTTATCGATGGAAGATTAAAAAAGATAATAAATACTTTATCAGGGGGAAATATCCTTCGAAGGTAAAAAAAAAGGCTGAGCTTGTTTATTTGTCACGATAGTCAGTCAGCAAAATGTTTGATAGATGTTCGGAATCAAATTTGAAAAAAAAAAATGGATACTAATGATCGAAAATGTTATTTTATTCATTTATTTACATCCAAATGTCCTACTCAATGGTTAATAAGAAAGTTTGTAAACAATTCATGAGAAAAAATATAAAAACTGTTTCGTGAATTGAGCCCTTCATAAAATTTAAATGCTTTAATTCAATTTAGTCTTCAACAGTGTTTTTATCATAGAAAATTGTTTTGGGAACGAAAACGCGAAGTTTTTTTTTTTTTTTTTTTTTTTTCGAGTGTCCAGAGGTGATTGCGACGGGTGAGTTATATCGAAGGGAAAAAATAAGAGAAGGAGTGGTATTTTTCCTCAGGGGTGGAAAATAGTAGGAAAAGGGACGCGGGGTGGTGAGATGCACACCACCACTCAGACGGCCAAGAAGGTATTCGACTGCGAAACACTATACCGTGGGGAGCAACAGACTACGAAATATATTATATTACATACGACGGGGTCCAGCAATGAAAACTAAGTGCATATGAGAATCCATGGGGTTATAGGGTTGGTACGTAGCAAAGAAAAAAAAAAAAAAAGACAAGTATATAAATGAAACGTATATTATAGTCAAGGAAGATAATCGAGAAGTCTTGTGGTTCGAGAGGTCAGAAAACTTCCGAATTTACTTTATACAAACAATTTTCGTTGCTATTAAAAAAAAAAAAAAAAAAAAAAAAAAAACGTCACTAATATTTGATATTAAGGAAAAAAAAACTTATTGTTTATCGATAAGCGACGAATAATAATCCTCAGACTTCGATTTCACTCATAACGTTTTCCTATGCATCTGTGTTTATTCTAAACCGTGTTTACGTCCAGTTACAATACGAAGATATTTCCGGCTGGAGCTCATAGACTAAACTATAACGCGAAATTACTTGAGATTTATGGAATTTTTCAGGAATACCGTCATATGCTAACTAAGCGTTGGAGTCTTCCAAGAAGACCACTTCCAACCCACACATCACTGGAATCTGAGACCCCAAAGAATGACACACCCAAAGATGCTGAATTTTACGATCGGAAGAAAGACACAGACCCAAACATCGCAGTTTTTATTTCCGAGTTGAATAACGTATTTTTTTTTTAACGATGTGTCTATTTATTATTATTATAGTGTCCTCCATCTTTCTACACGTTATTCGAGATCATCCGGTTTGCCGAATATTTCCTCGAAATATAATGAGCGTGTGAATTGTCGTGTTCGAACAACCAGCGATTACTATTTTTGGATAGTGTTGAAAGTAATTGATTAAATTATTGTCAAATAAAAAAATACCAGTTTTTACGATAAAATTATATTTGTTTTCTGAATAGAAGCAGATTAACATCTTTCCGTAGGAAATGTCAGTAAGTAGGAAAGCAGCAAAATCCACAGGGGTGTCCCTGACCATATCATTATTCGCACTAACTCGAAGGGATCGATAAATCCAGGCCTGACCATATCCCTCTTCCGTGTAGGTTGATATTCACGTTAATCCAAAAGCAATATGACGTTATCTACAAGTTCATGAAAACTTGTCAGCAGAGAATACTCGATATTCCATGAGATGATGGAAGATTGGTGGGGTCGATTTGTGGTATTCGAGCGTTGGGTTAATTGAAGTATTTCTTATCTAAAAAGTGTTGATCCCACAGCCGTCCAAGAGAAACCAGAAGAGCTTTGATCCGAGGGTCTGCCCGAGCGTGATTGCAAGCTCTTGTCTTCTCTTATAATTGATATTGGCTTCTGGTGTTGAAGGAGATGGGGTGTTGGAGATCTTAGGTGAACCCGGTGATAAAGGCGTTGATTCGCGAAGGGAAGAGACGAAGGCTAAAGACAGAAGAGGGAAGAGAAAGGCAGAGGGAGAGAGTCTAAGGTCCTGGTCAAGGTGGGCTCGCGAATGGCCAAGAAAAGGAGTTGCTGCTGGGCAGGAAGTAAAGCTGTCGCTGCAGGAGCTCTCGACTGCAGTTCGACGGATAAAAGAGGCTGGTAGACCTGGTGGATAGAGGTCTAGTGCTGTGCCTCTAGCGTGCACTGCAAAACTCTCAAGTAGAGGGGGTTGTACGAATCCAGTCCTTCGTTCTAATCCCGGAAGGTCCCTTCTTCGGGAATAGTTGGTAATCCTCTGGGATAGTTGGAGATCACCGAGTTAGCGGACACTCGAATGTGCGGATCGACTGGTGGAAGGCAACGAGCTAGAGCTTCGAAGCGAAAGGGAAAGCAAGATAAAGATAGCGAGGAATGAAGAGAGTAGAGAGTGAGCGAAAGAGAATATGGGGGATGGCAACCCCTATTGGCAAGTAAGAGGCAACTCCCGTGCCCAAGGTGGTTCCCTGCTGATGTGGATTCACTTCTCCGTGTGTCTCTCAAGCTCGAAGAGTGGCCAAGAGAACATCTTCGGACGCGAAAGAGAGAACGAGAGAGAATCGAGCCCTAGTCTCGAAGAGCTTCGTACAGAAGTCTTCGTACTTCGAGAAACTCCAGTTTAGCCATTGAGAAACCGAATGTATAACGTAACATCGTGAATTTCGTTCGTTCGTATACGTTCGAGTGGTACTCGGAGCTGGAGGAATACCACTCTACGATCACTGCCTATATCCAGGACTCAACCTGACTCTAACCATTGGTTGGATGATCATGCGAACCCAGAGAGGATACCAAGACTGGTTCGCCTTTTGTCGTTACACCGATGGACCAGCAGAAGGAGTTCTAATGTTCCAAAGTGTGTACGCCATAGTTCCAAATGTCTTTCGTGTTAATACGCCTCTATATCTTTGCTGGATTTATCAGTGTATCCAGTATCCGCTATACGTACGATATACAGAGGTCGCTATGGATAGTTGTATACCAAAGTTGATACGATGCTGGGGCATAACGAGTTAGAGGAAGGTCCGGGGCTTAGAATGACGATCCGTGCGGACGCCGTGAAATCTACTCGCAGATTATGTCGGTACAAAGTACAGTTGGGCAAGCTGGCCCATACTCGTGTTAAGCCTTTCTTGTTGGGAATTTACCTCATGGCGTCTTTACTTCTATATGCTAGAGGATCGAAACGACGAAGAGAAAATGCACGACGAGTTAGATGAGACTTGGTTCGATTATTGTTAGCTCGTGGTAATCTCCGGATGGTGGTTTTGTTCCAGTCCGCATATTAGTGTAATTAAGAATCCTTTTGAGATTTCATGGGTTCATCCATATATTTGTCTGGGTTTACGAATGAAAAGTATGATCATCAACGTATATTTAATGCTTCAGAAGTTACATGACACGCAGGGTCAAGTGCGCTAGTTAGCAATGAAACCTTTTAGCGCGGCTCGATGAATGGCAGGCATTTGGGAAGCCAGTTTACCCTCTTGGACATGGGACCCTCTCGTTTTAAACTCACTTTTGCTTATCTATCTTTCTCTCCCTTCTTCTTCTCCCTTTTAAACGAAAGCCCGTTGGAAACTCAAGTGGCGGTTCATGCACACATGAAAATACCGTAAAACAACACCCTATTTTCTCATATGGTTACTCATGCGTTAACCAACTGACAACAATGTTTAAAAATGTCATGTCCACTCGTGTTGACGTTCTCTCTTAACATTACTCCAATCGAGTAATCGAACACCTATTTCGAGCTGACGACACTTCCGGTTAACGATGTGCTCGACTGGGTTCGTTGTTTATTTTATAAATACATTTTCAGTGTTTCCTCGAGAACCTGCATTTATCGCAGAAATTATGGTATGTCGGTACATTCACTTTTTTTTAGTTTTTTTTTAGTGCTGACGTATATGAACGTTATTTTTCAGCGAAACGAAATTATTCATGCAGCACAGCCGTTCCCCTAAGCGTATATACCTTCACGTGCTTTTTTTTCTTTCTTTTTCTTATAAAAGAGACATTATTTAGTGAAAGAATTATGCTCGCACCCGCACAGACGCTTCCAATGTTCCATCGACAATACTACGTGCCCTGCTCGAATATCCGCGAGTGCCAGTTCGCCAACTGTATTACAAATGGAGCAACGAGAAGGGGCTTTAAATACACACCGACTTGTTGTCTCGTCGATTCTTCGACAATACCGGAAAATTTGTAATTCAATATCGCCTCTTTCGTATAAAAATTTGCCAACGATTCGTAGCGCGTGCTTCGGATTCACAATTCTCGACATACCTCAAGACGACAGCTAATGTAAACGAGTTTTTTCCCTTGCTCTCTCTCTCTCTCTCCCTCTCTCTCTATACCAGAACGATAATCGGCCTCACCTCGCTGACATGCATCGCTAGTTATTCAGGTGTATATAAAGATGAGTTTAATTTTATCCAGAGAAAGAAATAAAAACATGGCTGCTGAACAAATAAATCTTTTGACTAATGTTTGAATACATTCACGTCGTTCATTTTTAACCAGATTTGGCCACTGCTTTGACTCACTGGGTCAGCAGCCCTTAGGTTCGTTTATTACAAAAAATCAGGAGAAAATGTTGACAATTCAGACTTCTGAAAAAGTGAGCATTCTACTGAAAAAAAAAACTTCTAACTGTAAAAATTTTTAATACTTTTGAGAACAAAAGCAGCGAATGAGCTTATGAGAAATGCTATTTTTCGAAAAAAAAAAAAAAAAAAAAGCAGTGCAATGACGATTTGCAGAAAATATAATTATTTGAACAAGTGTCTGGGTTATTTTTCAATTCAAAAATCAGTACTTCTGATGAAAAAGCGTTGGCAGTCATTGAAAATATTTTTCCAGTATAGATTATTAACTCCAAAAAATTGATTCGGGTCAAAATGACCCAGTGTGGCAACGAAGGGTTAATCAATATAAATAATGCCGTTCTATGAAGCTATAAATAGATGTTGATATTAGGGAAAACCATAAATCGTGAATCGCTCAATGAGTGTCAATTTTTTTGCCATTTGGATAGACATTTTGAACTTCAAGATTATTGGGAATGCGGTGATGTTCTTAAAAAATGTAAATCGAAACATGCAATTTTGGTGGGATTCGCGCTGATATGATATCAACGTGCGAAAAGAGAGAAAAAAAAGGAAGAAAAGAAGGAAGCAATGGTAGCTGCTTCTGTGGTAAAGAGGAAAAAGGTCCTCGGGGAACGACTCTCTCGTCCACGAGAAAAACCCTTTAAAATTTCATACGAAAAGGAAAGAAAAAAACATGCTCGACACACCCTTCTTTCTCTTTCAGCCTCATCCCCTGATTCCGCGGTTTCCATATACACCAAAACATTCACGAAAAAAAGCTCTCGTCTCTTCAGCTCTGTCGCTCAGTTCCTCTACACGTCACAGCTTTATAAAGTGCTAGAAAAATATCGTGAATATTTGATTTTCGACAGAAATAAATAATTCCTTTGGGGAAGAGCTAAAATGTATATACAGATATATACATAGACGGATAGACTCTTTGCTGAAAAATAATTTAGCATCGAGAGAGAGTGGAAGCGAGAGAAAGCGTGACTCGAGCGTTTTTTGCCTTTTGGGAATAATTCACGTGGTCACGAGCCCCCAGTCAACCCGGACGTTACATTTGAACGCTTCATAAAGTTATGTTTCTTGAAAAAAGGAGAAAAAAAAGGTTGTTTTTTCAATCGAAACGCCGGAGCCCCTGAAGGGCGATCAACATGAATTTTCAAGCTCGCATGGACGATATAGACCGAGATGGAGAAACGTACAGCATCACGACGCGTCTTAAATTTTTGATGAAACATTCGAACCGCAATATGGAACGTCCATCGATGCTGCAACCCCGAGCCTCAGAATTGGCAGAGCATACCAAAATCCCCATATCTCCAATCGACGTTATATACTCATATAATATACATAAACATGTATACCCTGCAGATAGCAGAAAAAAAAGATCGTAGTGTCCATTATCTTGATACATAACTCTCATGGATTGATAGATCGGCCATTATTTAAACCGTCGTTATATTTATAGATCGTTATAAAACTTGGCAAAAGATATAACGTTCCAACATCAACTGCTACGGAAAAAAAAAAAAAAAACACAACGTTCGGTTTTTCATCCCTCGTTTTTCAACTTTAAATCAATTTTTCGTTCATGATCGTTTTTTCAATTACTAATCATGTCGAAATGGTGGCATGTTTTGAAACTCAGATAATATTTTAAAAAAATTGTTTGTGTTTGTCATCCCTTAAGACCACAGAATGTGGATTCGATTAATTCATCAGGATTTTGAACTTTGTAATCGTTATCTAATACGATCGAACGATAGCACATCTTCGACATCCTCGACTCATCCGCTAGAGCTGTGAAGGCCTTTCCGGATTTACAGAAATCCTTTTCGTTCTTGATAAAACTCTGTCTTTTTTCCACGTTCTGTTTCTATTTTGATATCTCCCTTTCTCTCTCTCTCTCTCCCTCTCACTTTTTATTTCTGTGTCTCGTTCACTTTTTCTCTATTTCTTCCTCTGTCACTACTGAACTTCAGTCAAACATGTCGAAATAAAGCTGATTTTTATGTTCGAATATAGCAAGCATGAGATTGGAGACTTGTAGGATTTGCGGCGAAAGGGTACAGCTTCGAGGGTGACGGAAGTGAGCGTCACATATGAAAAGGGTGACGTGATACCAGGGATTTGACATATGCTAGAGATTTCCGCAAACACCATTCCTGAACCACTTTATTTTAATCTCAAACAATATTAAGTTCCGTAAAATTAAAAAAAATTGAACTTTCATCGACTCTGCAATAATATCAGGAATGGTTATTTATTATATTGTTAACTAAGTACGAAGTGAATTTGAAACTTTCAATTATTCGAAATAAAAAATCAACAGCAAAGATTATGAGCGTAAAAAGAGAATATAAATGAGTTTTTTTTTTTTTTTTTAAACAAAATTTTGTTCACCAAATGTGCACAAAAATAAAATGAAAATCGTATTCGGGGGTTGCAGGACACCGCGTAGAAGGTTTGACACATTTTTAAAAAACAACCCTTGACGTTCACATGTGACCGATATTTTTTTTCTGAGAGGAAAGTCATGTCGTATTTTGTGGTTCTCCACCGACCAGTATGTCACATACATACACTCACGTTTTATATTGCAAGCCCATCCGTCTATTTCCCATTCTGCAATTCCCCATATGTATTTACGTACAGTAGCCTTTCTCGCTATGCATAACGTTGCTCTTCAATTTTTTTTTATCCCTTCGATCGAGAACTGAAAGGAAAAACCCTCAGCGTGGGAAATCATATACAACACAAGTCCTGGTTCTAGCATTTATTTCAAAGCCGAGAACTAGAGAGTCTCGATCGATCAAATACCAACGTAACAGGTGTCGCCAAATCCGTCTCCTGACAAGTACAAGTTTTTCTACTTCGGATCCGTTTTTTTTTTCTTTTTTTTTCGTGTTGTCCTCGGCTTTTTTGTTAGTAAAACAAGAAATCGATCATTCGTGGATTCGGAATGTACGAATGAATACGATATGAAGATGTTTTTGATAAAAATTTCTTTATTTTTATTCAAAAAAAGATTTCATGGGCTTTCGCAAACATTTAAAAAACAATCTCTTCGAAACAGTTGCAAAAAAAATTGACACATTTCTATGAAAAATTGGAATTCGGAAATGTTACTTATATTTTTTCTCTTCAAATATAAAAGAAGTTATTATTTAGACACAAGATATTCAACATTGTCTTATAATAATGTCTACTGTTTCGACTTCGACAGGAATTCATTAACTGTAGTATCTCGCACGATGCAAGAACTGGAAAAAGACAAAGATGGAGAATGAGGATGATGGGGGAGTGACTTGACGGAGGAGTAGGTCGGAAAGGTGGTCTGAAGTGTCCAGAGCACGCGGTTTATACATCGCGGTGTGTGCCGGTAGTTGACTTTAATGGCCGCGCTTAGGGGATGAGATGGACGAACGGGTCGTTCTGCAAGGACATTTATAAATGACATACCAGGACCGCAACACTATAACTGCTTAACTGTATATCCAGAGATAGGTTATTAAAAGGGCGTAAACTCATGAAGTTCACATAACTGAATATTGAAAATTACGTCCTTTTGTTTTACAGCACCGGTTCATGTACATACATATATATTGCGAAGCAACCCTTATTCAGAAACGACCGAGTTCAGGATGAACAAGACCCTTGCATCGTTTACTCTCTCTTTCTCTTGCTTTTTCGAGTTAGACTTTAAAATAGAAATTAACGAGTACAAAATAATAAAAAAAGGCGATTTGAGCGATCTTTCCAAGTTCTCAATTCCTTTATTCACTTATTATCATGAAAAAGCCTCAAACACTTGATGTTTTATGAGGAAAGCTGAAAAACGTATTAAAAAAAATTCCCTTATAAATGAGAAAAGAATTCTTGCATCAGGATTTATGCAGAAAGATAGAAATTTTTGGAGAAAAATATAAGCTCGTTCGTTAGGTGTTTGAAAAGGTTTATTTAATGAAAGAAAAATGGCTGGGTCGACGTAACTCATTGAATATCGTAAAGAACGGAAGAATAGTGTGGAAGAACTTTGGGGTTGAGAATGATTAATTTGTACTATGGTATTCCACGTGTACCCGGAAATTCACGAGAGACGTCCAGTCTCCATAGTACACGTACTTAAGTGTGTATACCATATTTATATGTATTCGTTTCTATATGGATGGGTTAGAGGGCTGGGCAACGATCTCACCATATAGTAGCTCACTTTGGTCAGACTCGTTCGTCCGGTGTGATTAATGATTATGAGTGAGGTATATTAGAGGGACCCCCTTGCTTTCTGTAGCCACTAGTTCTGTTTCCCTTCCTGCAGGAGTCTCATCCAGTTATCCTTCCTTTTCGTGCACATGAATTGAACATTAGTCCTTCTCGCTTATACCAACTCTGCCGCAAATTACCTACGAGTGTCTTAATCTCACCAAAAAAAAAAAAAAAATCGTTTGTTTATTACCCCCTGGTGTTAAGTACGACGTGCCATTAGCGGCTCACAAAGTCTTTTTTTATTTCTCTGTCCAAAACAAAAGCATTTTTCCAGCTTAACAATCCTTCACACCGATTATTGGAAAAAAATGTACTAAATCATCGGTTTGACGATCCGAGCAAATCAACTGCTCGATCGTTTCAAAGAAGAACCCTTTTTTCAATGGATATTTGGTCGATGTTTGTCAAGATCTTCGTTTCAAGTAAATTTCACTCGAAATAACGAACGACCGATTATAAATATTTATACTATTTTCATTTCACAAGACCATTCGAGTACGTAAGAAAATAATCGAAACTAAGAATCTTTAGTTAACAAATGTTTCATTACGCAAATTTTATCATATACTAAACAAAGATGTGAATAATAAAAATGATTGAAGCGAAAGATTGATTGTGCATTATCCCTTAAAGCTAGTTACAACATATTGATGTCGGTAGAACCCACGCGTAATGTGTTATTTTACTTGGAATTATTCTCTCTTTCTCACCGTAAAATAAACATATTTCAAGATAAATATTAAACGCGAGAAGACGTCGCGCGCGAGAGAGAGAGAGAGAGACAGAGAGGGAGAGAGTTAATGAAAATATCACCGTTAATCGAATGTCTCGTAAATATGTCCAGGTATCTTGTGTAGGCGTGACAGTTAGTTTTTTATTTTTATTTTCTTTTTTATGTATGGTATTTTTTTTGTGGTGGCGTGTCGCGCAAGTTTGCATAAGTAATTGACACGTTATAAAAGTTTGATGAAACCTCGGGAGACGCGTGTGGATTTGTGCGATTGTAAAAGGGTGTGAACGAGGGAAAATCAGCATCAACATATTATCCAAGACTATAATGTTTTTTTGCGCGCGTGTGTGTGTGTGTTTGTATGTATTTGCAAGATTCGCGATCGCTTTGCCAATGAAGCTGCGCTTTATAACGCTCTCACAAGAGAGTGTGCTCTCTGAGCTGCTCAACGAGAAAGAGATTTCAATCTAACGATAGTAATGACGTCGTTGACTGAATATCAAATGAATAACCTTGCATTGTGTTTGACGGCAGAATGACACACGATGCGAATTGTTTTGCGAGAAACTCGATGAGAAGAGAAAAGAGAAGGAGGAGAGGAGAAAGAGCTCTCTTCTTACTCTATCGTACCGTTAGTCCGTCTCTCCGTGTGCCGCATAACAATTTTATTTTATTTGTATATGTTCACACTAACACCATTGCACTCAATACCCATCAGCCAGCCACACAATGTGTCGGGCTTTTGTCGTTTATATGCATACGCGAGAGGGCACTCGAGTACACGAGGAGGACGAGCGTGAGTTTATCGCGATACCTCGACTAAATAGCCGATCAAGTCTTTAGTTCAAGCAAAAAAAAAAAAATTAAAATTTTATTGCAACAAATATCCTATTCCATATACACAGATACGCACATTTTTTTACAAGTTTACGATGTTATGGATAAATCAAATTAATAGAGAAATTAAAATAAGTCATTAATAATTATCGCCGATAAAAACACTCGATGGGTCTCATGAAAATTTGACCAACACTGATCAATGATTCGAATCGTGTTTCTAAGTGGTTATTAGTATTTTTCCATAAGTTTTCATTATAATGATGCCTAAATTCAGCAAAACTTTCTCAGCCCGAAAAAATAAAAGAATAAACGATAAATATGGTGAACAAAAAAAAAAAGGGATGTGCAGAAACTTATTATTTTGTTTTTCTTTAGCTGTTAGTAAAAGGAGAATAGAAGATAAAAAAGAAATGCTATAGCCCAAGAGGCTGCAGATAAGTTTTCCAACATTACGCCACAAACTCGCTTTTCTTTCCGTCCTTTCTCGTTCTTTCGCTACATAAATAAACATGCTATATATAAATATATGCATACAACATGCTCCCGAGAGTTCTCTCGCTTCGAGATTAATCCTAGGCGAGCGGATAAAGTAGCAGGCGTTGAATACATTAACGGGGGGCATAAATAAGATCAAATTTAAGGGCAAAGCGCACACAACTGAGAAAGAAAACGATAGAGAGACAGGGGAAGAGTAAGTACGAGAATGGCTGAGAAGCAACCATTGGACAGGTAGCTAAAATGCGTTTTGCACTTTATATATATTTCTATATATTTAGATAGACAAGTATATATGTATATATTGGGTGGATATAACGTTTGGAGTGTACACATTAGATGTATAGAAGCCCCGAGGGCCACACCGCGTGCGCCCTCAGGATGGAGTGTATAATTATCGTTGTTCAAGTTGGCGTAGTTCACCTCTCGCGCCCTGCCGACGACCGTTCAGGTTTGGTTCCAGTCTGCGAGCTTGAATTATAAGTTGTTAAGGAAGACACAAATTAGGCCCGGCGTGAGGCTCTCCCGTACAGTTGCTGAAGCTATACACCACTCCAACGAAGCTTACTTATATACAGGGTGTTCCTAACTAACTGAACAATAAAAAAAAAAACAGTCAAATTCGTCAAAAACCTCAAATTTCAACAATATTTCAAGCTCCTGTTTCAAAATATCGTTGTTAAAGAGAAGTAAATGTAATCTTACGAGTAAATGCATTGTCAGAGCTCTTGAGACTATTTTGACGATGACGGATGAAAAAATGTGTCATTTGAAAAAGTTTTCATGATTAATAAAAGGCTTAAACGAAGCTTGAGAACAGACGTTGGAATAAAAAAGATCTAGACGTGTTTATAGAACTCTCCCAGTTATGTCGACCTTGACACGCTTATGAGATCAAATTGGAAATACTGAAGAGAAAAAATAGTGTATCCGTTTGATTTTTTTCAATAAATACACACCTTTCGCCTGATTTTTATGAATAATTGAGAACACCCTGTGTATGAAGAATCAAATAGTATCGTTTTCTGCGGATACGCCAAAACGAACACTCGTAGAAGGGTGAAGCTTACGATAAAACGTTTTTTCACAAGCAATACCTACGTTTTGCCTTCTGCAGCGCCCTCTATATTCTCTCAATTTCTTCTCTCTCTCTCTCTCTCTCTCTTTCTCTGTTTCTTTTCCCACTCCTAGATTTAGTGCTGATAAACGATACGCGCTCGAATAATTCCGCAAGAAAATTAAAAGACATAAGTCCTCTGGGATAGGAATACGAAATTCTGGCTGGGGGATGCTTTCTGTTTAAAGATAAACACGCTGTTGGCTGAATCCCTGTTACCGATAAAAACCGATAGAAAATAATGAGTGTCGATAAATTGAAGAACGTGAAATAAAAAAAAGGTGAGAAAGTGTTTTTCGATCGATCGGTCAGTATAGTGTGGAATTTCGATAGATTTTCGTGTCTCTCTGAAGGAATGGTAGTTTTTTGTGTATCGAAAACATCCATTTCTATACGAAAATAATTCCCTTTTCATCTTTATTTATACGTTTACATTCACACTGCAATTCTATAAAATCTGATTAGCTATTTTTAAGATTTTTAAGACACGAATGTCACTAAATCGATTGGTGTGTGAAATTACGTCGAAATAAGTGTTCTAGTGATTGGTGCTCGTTTTTTATTAATCAGAGAATGTACAAGTTTTGTTTATTGTCATTATTTTAATCGGAATGGTAATGAACGACGAAATAAATTACGAAAAGCTATTTTGTATGCTTGTCGAGTAATTTTTCGATGGCGGTTATAACTCTTGGGAGAATTTCACCCCTGTCGTGAGGTTCTCACCCCTTACCTTTCGTGGCTACAATTACCGGTGTGCAGCGACGAACCAATACGATTGCTTCACGTGCATCGGTACATATACAATTATACATACGGCGCCATTCTTCGCGATGAAAGAAAGAAAAAAAAAGAAAATCTTGGTCGCGCTCACGCTCACGGAGACATAAGATATGTAAGTATGCGGTGGACGTGCGGCTAAGAAGAAGTGGAATGCTCGCACGATCTCAAAGAAAAAGAGGCAGCAGTCGTGCGCGCGTGGGAGAAAATGAACTGAACGAAATGAAAGGGTTGGAGAAATTGAAAGGGCTCAATGCTCAAAGATTCAGAGTTCTTACAATACAAAGATTTATTGATAAGACAATTATTATGATAATTTCAAATCGAATTACCTTGTAATGTTCTAGCCTTTGAGTTTGTAAACAAATAAATATCATTAAATATGATAATTTCATATTTTTTCGTATGTTGCTCTTAAATTTCATGTTTCTTTGAAAAAAATGTTTTGAATCGAATCTATAATACGAAGAAACGTTGGTGCAGCAAAAAGGGTGATCAAAGGTGGTTTCGAAACATTGGAGAGTGCAGTGAAGAAGCAAGTGCAGCGAAATGCATCCCGAGCTCGAAACAATAACATCCTGGTTGTTTGCTATGCAATTCGATGCTTGTCCTACCGATAGTTTGCTCTCGTCCAACACACGTTCGTATATCTTTATACATAAATATATAAACTTATATACATGTATATAACACACATAAGACACTATATCGAAGTACTGCACGAAGCAATAGTCTCTGTCGTGTATATAAGGAAAGTACGACGATGGAAAATCATGAAAACGCTTCTTATTCCTTTGCTTCTCAATACCGATGTACCTTTTTGTGTCTCTCGATGTTCACAATGCTTTGCTCTATAGTTTACTCTATACATATATGTGTTTATATATCTATACATTTATTTATATTTGCAAGTTACTCTGTCCACAGTTTCTCGAGATCTCTCAATCTCTTCGTCGCTGTATCTCTATCATTCTTCCATTTCTCCCTTCGCCACCATCTTCCTGTACTCTATTGCATTGTTTCTACAGGCTGCAATGTGTACACGGTATGCAATCTCTTCTATTTTGTATGTATCATTGAAAAACTATGTGTTCGTACACTTCAACTCTTCACAGTGTGTTTTTTCATCTTTAAAAATCGCAATAAGTTTGTTTTAATTAATGAAATTTACGCAAAGTTTATTAAAGTTTAGTATTGAGGCATTTACACAAAAAAATAGTGATATGACAAGATTTACAAACGACGTATTCACGTGACCAAGGAATTTAAACTTATTTTCAAAAAACTAATATCGCTATCCTGATGAATGAACGCTGGGAGTCTGAAAATATTTCTAGACAAGTGATAATTAATTCAGAAAAATCAGTCCGGGTCAAAATGACCCAATGTGTCAACGAAGGTTCAATAATTCTGAAGTCAAAAAACGCTCAGGTACAGACAAGTTCTCTGTCTGTACTTTTTACTTGACATTTGCTTACAATCGAAAGAGAAACTGAAAGAAAGAGAGAGATTGAGGGAGAACAGTATTGTTAAAGGCGTTCGATCGGTCCATCAAGCATCGCACGAACGAGGATTTTGCTTTTCAAGAAGTGTAAGGAAAAGAGAAGTCTGTCACTATTTAGTTTCAGTAAGAACGTCAAGAAGCATAGGAAACAAAGCTATCAAACTTTTCTCGAAAAGACATCGATAAGCGAATGGAGGGTTTGGTGGTTTTGATGGCACCAGTGCATGTTAGCGCGGCACACACATTTACGATTGAAATAAGGGCGAAGCTGCAGTTGTGAGTTTGCCAAGAAGGGTGATGTGCAGCACACCCTGTTTCCACTACTTCTCGGCAACGGTTTTACTCACATGAGTAAAAGATAGGAAATGAAAAAGAAACAGAGATAGAGAGAGATAGAGAGAGGGAGAGAGACACAAGAGAAGGAGAATGAAGTAGATAAGAATTTATAAATAAGACAGAAGAAATGAGAGAAAAATTTACGAAGTCAAATGCAGACGGTACTCGCGTTTTACTCTCTTGAGATACTTTTTTGTTGTGTTTTGTTTCTCCAATTCTCAAACTACAGCCAAAAACGAAGGATTGCCAGAAATCTCTCAGACTTGCTCACAGTGGAAATATCGAAACGCGCTCTTCCTGGAATATCAAATAAGTCGTCCACGTACGGATTTTTATGTTATATCTACGGTATATATGTATTTTTTATTTATATGTATATAAAGACGTGTGACGCGAAATATATAACGAAGTACAGTGTTGTACAGTTTGGGTGAGAAGAGAAGGGGTTAAGGGGATATAACCCATGCAACCGCACAGCATTATAAACGAGCTGACCTAATCGAGAGAGCCCCGAGAGTTGAACGCTCGTGGAATTCCACCTCGCTCCATATTTTCCTGTCATGTCGTTTGTGCGTCTCTGAAACGTGCCTCCTCGGTTAAAAACCTCTTCGATACTTTATTCCAAAAGGTATTACTCTGCCGTACCTTTTTTTTTATATCATTTCTTTATACTTTTCCAGCTGATAGTGTTCTCGCGATTTTCTATAAAAAAAAAAAATGGATCCTTAACATAATTCGTATTACAATTAAAAACACGTTGAAAAATCCAACCATCAGGATTCAAGGGTAATTTTTCTATGAGATTTTTTTTATTTTCTGCACGATTTTATTCATTGTGGAAAAAAAAAAACAATAATTGTCATAGAAAATTGTGCAAAATATCAATACTTCGATGTGAAATTTCTCCGTCTCAAGAAAATCGGCAAAAAAATCATTCCGATCATATCTTTTCTATTTTTTTTTTTTTTTGTAATCAGCAATAAAAATGAGCATTCGCTAAAATATCAGATGCTAAATTGTCTCAGTTCGCGAGGTACAGTAGAATTTTTATAGTCGATCACTATATAGCCAGAAAATGATGATTTGGGACACAATAAGTGTCATAATTTTATGATTTTTTAATCGGTATATTTATAATAATATGTGTATAGCATAATAGAGAATAGAGTTGCTGATCTCGTCCATCTTCGCAACTATGTACTTCACGGCGAGCAGTTTCTACAACGTTGGATGTACTTGCTGGGCGGTCTTTTCCAACTGTGTGTCCAGATCGGACGTTGCAGACAGACAGAGATATACCTTTCCCCTTCCACCCTGTTCCCTCACTTTTTTTTCCTTATTCCCTTGTCTCTTGTATAAGTCGTTGTGCGTATACGCCCGCGCGTACGTGGATTCTCGCGAGTTCTCGTGCTGCATGTACTATCGCTTCGTTAAGCCCGACTTCTGAGATGCTTCGAGATCTCTGTGACTGCTCTGTGTCTCCTCTTGACGTGCTTCCTGACCAGCGGACTATGCGATTCCCGATCGATCAACGACTCCTTAACAATGTATTATTAATAAAAATAAAGAGCGAAAAAATCAAGCTTGAAAAATCTCTACGTTCCTTTAAGAAGAACAGAAAAGGCGAAGCGGGAAGTCAATCGAGAAAATCGTGCGAGGAAATGCACTTCTTGATTGTATCGACCAACTTAGATATTATTTAAATACATACAAGAAAACTTTAGTCGCTCTCGGTTTATCGATATGTAAGTGGAAAAGTTCGCAATTATCCAAAGCAAGTAATTAATTTACTGCAATTAAGCTTCAAGCCTTATTGAAATCTACTCTCTGGATTCTCAAAGCTGAAGAAAATACCAGAATGCGAATGAATTTTTTTTGAAATTTCACTAATTAATGACGTTTATTAAGTTTTGAATGTTTTTTTACCTCGATTATGATATTAAAATTTTTTTGTTTTCGATTCAAAGTGTTTGAACTCTGTTGCTTCGTATTTTATTCACTCCCAATTGATTCGAGCATAAAATTGTCTCTGAATTGACAAAAAATCCTCTTCTGTTGAATTTAAAATGTTGTTTTTTTCTCTTGAATTTTCGTGTACAAAGTTATTCTAATGTTTTAGATTTTTCGTACAATTTAAAATGCCGTAGGCGAGCCGAAAATTTGGAATATTGTCACTCACAGTTTACAGGAAAGACGATCATATGTATATGCACAGTTACACTGTCTATATAGATATAATATATCTGTAGATTATACTATACGTGAAATATCGAATTCTGGGTTTATACGCGAGTGAGCGAGCTCGAGGCGAGCGCGAGGAATATCAATTTTGACGTTTTCTCCCGAGTAAGGCGGACCCGGCCTCTGAACGTACGACTGGATTTCTATAAAAGTCGATATATTCCTATTTAGTCAAAACGAGGTTGAATCCGGAGAAATCTATCGAATACCGATCGATATCCCAAGTCAATATATATAACTTTGTTTGTCACTTTATCGTCTCGTGGAGCTGTTTTTTTTAAACGTTCATTTTTGACTGAATGAATATAAACGAAAACATTTATAGATGTGAGTTTTGTGCGAATGTTTATCAGCACGTCAATTATTTCATATATAATTTGTTATATTTATAGAAGAAAGAAAAAAAAAGTGACGTAGCTTTTTTTGATAAAAATGATTAAAAATTGTATTGCAACTGAAAAAAAAAATTCTGCATGTAAATTATTGTGTCGCATTTCTCATCGAATCGTTTATTTTCATTGACAAAGTTCTCGAAAGTTAAGTTGCACTTTTTTATCCACTCAGATGATAAAACGTATCTCAGCAACACACTCACAAATTCGATATGTTCGTTCGAGTGTGTGACACGTGGAAGCAAAAATCTTTATGGATGAAATGTATATTTATATATATCCATAACTTCGAAGATCCCCATAAAACAGTCACTGACCATAGCCAGCTCAAGTTGTCCCTCTTTCCATCGATATTGCCATAAATGAAATAAAATGATATTTGCTTGATAAGAAGTCGTAGTGGATCGATGGAAAGCCACGTTATTCAGGGTTCAGTGAGCGGGACTTCAGAAAGCTGGGATGGTCATGTGTGTGCTATTTTTCTGAAGTTTCAGTGTCCAGCAGTCGTGATCGGTTTGGTTATTAGCCACTTTTCTTCCTTTGCTTTCAACAGTGGAAAAAAAGTTCATTCAATTCATTGAAAGATCACGATCGAGAGTTTTAAGTTGTAATTGTTGTTTTTGGCTATTCCGTCACAAAGTAACGATGTTTACCATCGGCGTAAACATTTTTTTAAATACTAATCATATTTTGATAATGTATTCGATTAATAAATGATTAATAAGACGTGAAAAATGCTGATAATTGTGTTTTACACTCTTGTTAAGTGACCAATCACTGTTTGTACCAGTTCGTATGGAAGTTGGACACGGTCTTTGACAGAAGAGCAAAGGCGATGTGATACAGCACGAGGTAAGGGGGCTGGGGGAAGTCTCTCGTGGCGAATGCCTCGAGTACTCCATCAAGTCCCGTCCGTCCGGGTGATTCTGGCTCAGAGCCTGCCATATGTCACCCACGAGTCTCTATATCGAAGAATATACACTCCCTTCGCGGGTGTACTACGAATAACCAAGTATACAGCGTGGTCGATGATTTTTCTAAGATTCAATAATTATTCCGATAGTAATAATAATTATTGTGTAAAACTTTTGAAAGTTGAAAAAAAAAAATTAGATCAACATTTAAAAAACGGAACTAAGAATGATTTTCATTGAAATTATGAATGTTTTTTAATGACAGAAATGTTTAAAATAATATTGTCGATCATGGAAACAAATTTATCCCAACGGATGTATTTTCCTTTGATTTCTTTAACTCATCAGATATTTGGAGATTTATTTGAAAGTACATAGAAGATCGTAACGTCAGTTATAACTAAAAATGAAATAGTTTTTTATTTCTCATCGGTATTGATTTTCGAAGGGGATAAAATATTATATTCAAGTGATATATTTTTATGACGTCCAAGGATTTCACGGCTTATTATTGTCCCCGCGGATTTCTATCCGAGCGAGAAAAAAAAAATCCCCGACTTCGAAAAGTGAGGTTGGGACTACCATCCATTATTCTTTATCTCGAGGAGACATAAAAGAAATGCATTACTTATATCAAGATTGCTGGACATTCATTCCGCCAGATTCTTTTTCCTCGTGCTTTTCTGCTTCTTTCTCTCTCCCTCTCTCTTGCTTACCACTCCCTTTAGTTTCCCCTTTCGTATCTTCTTTCGAGCTTGTGCAGGCCAAACGATGAGTTATATCAGCAGCTGTTATCATTGTTCATAAGAATTCAATTTGTCTCGTTTCTTCTTGTGGAAATTCCATCATAAAGACTGGATTTCTCAAGTAAAAATGATATTCAGTTTATTTTTATCAGGTTATTTCGATTCATAATGCTCTGACAGCTTTCCAAATCATAATTCACATCGAACACATAATATTTATCCACTTATTTACACCTGTGACGGAACGAACCATCGTCGCCGTTACTAACGAGGCAAAAAAATCCCGTTACACCCATCAGCTGGCACTAAAACGCATCCTTTCGCAGTTCCCGTCAAAAGCAAAAAACTCTGATGAATTGTAGAGGAAACTTGGCTTCGCGTAAATGCTGAGTGAAACATTATCTAATGCAAAGTTTTATGGTAGCCATTATTGAAGGTACACCTGCGTTTTGAAAATTGCTTGTTCAATGTGAACCCGGATTTCGATAGTTACTGTCCCGGTCGCTTCCTACAATGTCCATATTCGTTGACAGGAAGCATCAACCAGTATAACAAACCGTTTCCTACCACTTGGTCTATCTTCTTGTGACGTTTCTATATGCCAAGCCAAGACTTGTCCCGGTTTATGGTGTATAACCTCGGTATTGTTCGTAATGAAGAACACGTCGATCTAATGCAGAAACCATGTTAGCCAGGAGTCATCGACTGGCGCAGTGTTCACTTGATGCGTGTTGCCTCTACCTCGCCTCCCTCTTGACCCCGTTAATACACCAGGCTTCCTATCCACCATGTATCCAACATAACGTACGTCGAGGTGGAATCCCGTTCGTCTTGTGTCTCCTACATCCTATCCCTGCTTACGCGATTACTTTCCATCAAAATACGAAAAAAAAAAAAAAAAAAAAAAACAAAACAAAACAAAACAAAATAACGTTTCACGACAAAATGATATTACACTAACAAACCATTACGAAGGGTACCTAACGTGAGAAAAAATAAAACAAATTCTTCACTTTTCTTTTGAAAACCTGTTACTTATTTTCGTCATTTAGCGTTTTGGTTTCTCGGTGAATGCTTGTTTTCGAATTCTTGTTAAAATCATATACTTTTCTCCTTTTATGATTTTTCTTGTATTCCTAAGGATTTCCTTTATGATTGTCACAAATTTTTCGTCATGTTTCGGCGCTTTGTGCAAGGAAATATACAGTTAAAAATTTTTTTTAATTTCCGTTGAGTCCTTTTAATCTTTGGGTCCTTGTCTATCCTTGCTCACTGGTTGGACGATTGAAACAAATAAAAGCATTAAACTATTTTAGTTGTTAAATGTATAATTGTTAACATATTAAAACACAATATAACAGAATTTCTATCGAATGTTGTATCTGAGCTTGTATCGAATTGAATGAATATTTCAAGCATCGACACTTCGAACACGTACACGTTGAGGTTAAATAATATTGTATCTACGTAGCAGTTTGCATCAGTAGCTGGAGCAATTATTCTCATTATTTCCACCAAAGTTAGGACAATACTGGTTCCATTGATGGAGATGGCTGATGGCAAGTCCCCGTCCAACTAGCGATGGATGTTCGAGTTAACCGTGCATAAACGATAGCTCAAACGTGTTTAGCAAGTAAGCATGTTCCTGATGCTGTATTGTGATGTTCTACGAGAGCCTAAATTCTCGTTGGAGCATCAGTGATGTTCATGAACCTCTGGCCATGGAGGATTTCCAGTACAAGTTGTACGGTAAATCCATAGTTCACAAAAACCCCTTTTTCTTTTTCCCAACTCCCACAACCATCGATTACAGCAAGAAAATTGGAAGTTGATAAGAATGATTTTCTGGAATTCTTTATTTTATTGCAAGACGTTAAAACGTCAAAAGCAAAAGTTATCAAAACGATACCCAAAGTTTAACAAACTCTAATCTCAATGGATTACACAATTTAATGATTATCGTGATTACAAAAGTATCTCTCAAGGTTGTATATTTCTTAAAAGATTATAGTCTTATGTAGCTTCGAAAATATTGTTTTTATCGATAAAATCATCGTATGGATTTTCTTGTATTTTGTTCATTCATATACATTGCTTTATGCGAAAAGGTAGACAATTCCATAGTTTATTTATGTACAGATACCACGAATATCGATTTCCCTCTCTTCCTATCTATGTCTCTCTCTCTCTCTCTCACTCTTCTCTATCTCTCTCAATTCACGTATTCGAATTCCCAACAACTAGATATTTGCTAGTTTCCATTTCCGTCCAGAGATTCGCCCGATCCGCATGTATATTTGATAAAGCCCTCGTGAAGCCCGAACGTATACACACGTATTCGGGTCAGTTGATACAGCTCGTATCCTATACATATGAGCAATTTTATACAGATACAAGCACACAAGCACATTTACATTTGCATTTTTGTGTAAGAATGTGGGCGTAGTAAGCCACCAAACGCGATAACTATTGATGTATCGGTGGAGAATAGGTATGAAGAGTTATATTATCAAAATCGATGAGCTTTGATGTGCTCAACTCTTTCTCTATCTCTCATGAAAATATCGACCCTTCCTACGTGTATTTTACGCTCAAAGTAAAAACTTCTACAATTTAAATTGAGATTATTGGAAAACGGAGAAAAACAATTGAAGGTTGAGGATATTTTGGAAAGTTTTATTATTGGAATTAAATCCGTTTTCATCACTAAATTATTTACGTTTTTCAATCCATTTTCGAACTCGTTTAGAGCTTAAATAAGACTCATTCACGAGGTTTCAAATGAATTAGTTGAAGAAGAGAGAGTCTTTTCTGTAACGTATATAAAGTATTATTTCCGTTGGAAAAAAAAAAAAAAAAAAAAAATCAAATAAACGAGATAACGATTATTGAGAAAGACTTAAATGAGCGTAAAATGACTTTGCAAAACAGTGTGTTTTGTTAAGGGATATGCTGTGTGCATCAATTGCGTCAGTTTTTCAACGCAATCTCTTCACTCATTTAACTTCTTGATTATTAATTAGACAGCAGCGTGGATTTTTCCCCGTGTGCTCACACCTATTGCGAATTTTATTTCGTAATTATTTAGAGACACAATCGCGTAAACTACGCATCGCAGACGTACGACTTACACACAACTTGCGAACGTCCGGAGAAGAAAAATAAATTTCGCGATTTTTGACTCGCGAAATTGCCACGTTCGATTATTGTAATTGAAAAAAAAAAAAAAAAAAAAAAATTGTTATTGGATCAACGAAACGAACGAAAAAATTAAAAATATTAAATACTTTTTGTCATTATTTTCGATTCTTAATAAAACTTTGTAATTGTAATTTAATTCTTTCATTCAATTCATCGACGAAGTGAACGGGAAATAAAAAAAGATAGAGCGAGAGTATAAGACCCACCGCACTGTCGTCGAATCCGCACCTGTCCAGCGAGTTTTTAATTCCAGCTCGCGCTCAAACGTTTCTTATTCCGTGTCTTGTCCACTGTACTCCAGTCACGTGGCGATACCAAGTTATTCGCATATAAGTTGATATAAACTTCCCAAGCCCTTTATGTAATGTGTATAAACATATAAATGTCTTTTTCTTTTGGTTTCGAGCACATCACTCACCTGTCATGACACCTCCTAATTGTTTGAACAAATTTAGAATTTCCTATCAACGATATTCGAGCATTTAGCGTGTCTGAGATGTTTGGCTTTCAATTAACTCACGATTACCAATCCATTAATATTTATTATTTTGTTATTAATATTTATTCTTTATTTGCTCAAAGGCTAGAAGTTCCATGTAAAAAATAAATTAAAAAAAGAAGATAAACATACGTTTTGTGATAATCTATTAACTTTTCTTGTATAAACTTTTTCGTATCTTAAAAATGAAACTTTGTTGATAAACGAATGGTCAAGGCTGGCCAATAGCATTTCAACAATTAATTCGGTAGATTCGCACCTGTGTATATAAGTTTTTCAGCTTCCTTTATGCTATTCATTTTTGGCTGCTTTTCGCACACCTTTCTTTCAGGGTGGAAGCATTTAATAATATTCAAATAAAAATTAGTGGCTCAGCCGTAAAAGCGAACTGAAAGTAGCACGTGCCGTCGAACAATCGAGAATGAAAGAATGAGAGAAACAAAGATAAAAAGTATTTTCAACAAGAGGGTGCAGGTGAAGCGAGCATTACAATACAGCGTATAGATGGAAATTATGTTTATTTTTTTTTGCACACGAGAAAAAAATCGAACTGTACGAGCATATACAACGCCTGCGGGGGTGTTAAATGAGACTCAAAGAAAAATAAGAGGTCAGTCAGGTGCAGGAATATGAATTAGGGATCAAGGATGCGCGAGCATTCGGTAGTGGTTTATTCTTTGTTATAAATGCACGCGTCCATATAATACCGTACATAAATTTTTATATACTATTATAAAAGCATACGACGTATATATGCTCTTATTTCGCACACAGACGTACAGAAGAGAATTTTGTATCGTGGGTGGTTTATTCCTAACTGACCTTTGAACGCGATAAAACGAAAAAGCCTTCGGGGACCAGCTGCAAATGCATTATTTTGATCATCTTTCAATTTCTACTTAAACACCTAAATAAGTTTTTTGTATTCTCATTCTCATTGAATTGTACAATCGATTGAAAAACAAATTGTTAATTTGGAGAACAAAGATGTTTTGGTGGATATCTTTATACTTTGATTCTATTTTTGTATAAAGCACAGTGAATTGTTGACTTTTTCGTAAAATATCTGGAATTCAATTCAAAAAGAATTCACTTGATTTTTATTATACCTGGCAAACGATCGTTGACACTTGACAAACGATCGTTTCGGACAGAGGGCACACGTAAGCTTATTTTGCTGAGGAATTACCGATGATTGGATGTCTATTGTGGCATTAGGTATTTTCATTGGAATAGGTGCGCGTATGGAATATAAATAGGAGTTGATATATCGATACAACTCGGATGGGTATGTCCAACGGGCAAATGACTGAGGGCGAGAGTTTAATAATAAAAGCCGGATGGAACACCGCGAGCCTTCAATGCGCGACGACGATTCTTCCCATGCCTAATGACTTTTAATGCACAAACGGTGGAGGGGCAACTTGCCGCTAAATGAGAATTCCGACATTGATGTGATATTATGTGCTTATATGACACGGAGAAGCTGTGACGGACAACAAAACCGATCTGCGAGTTGAACAATTTTGTAAAAAAAAAAATAAATGAAAAAAACAAAATACAAACTTAAACGAGAACAAATTGCTTGCTTCCGTTTGGAAATCTCTTTCTCTCGGTCTGTCCCGTTCTTTCGTTGAGGTTTTATCGAACCTCACGTGTATCATGGCACAGCCACGGTACACATTCAAGCGGATGAGGCGGGGCAGCCATTTATGAAAGTCTGTGCCCTGCACAACACACACACACACATCCATAAACGCACCTCACCTTATGGCAAATCTATTTAGCAAATCTAAACAATCTCTGTAACGTTTTTTTCCCTTTTTTCTCTCTTTTCTCCCTCTCTTGCAATCTGACCCATATTTGGTACGACTAATTTTAACGTTTATGTTCATGCGTTTACGAAACGCGTATATCTCGAGTTTTTAACCGTTAAATCAAAGCCGCGTCCAAAGCAACCAATTAAAAAGCAATTCCGCACCCTCGCATATTCCGAACGTTATTATTCTTGATTTTTTTATGATTTACGCATCATTTTTCCAACCGGAAACTTTCAGTCAGATGTCATATCGAATGGTTGCTGGAACAACAATAATGCTAGAAAGTATTTTTTGTTGGTATTCGATTTTTTCGGAGTGCTGACCAAAATGTACAACTGACTTCAGTTTTCTACATATTTTAGACAACCATGTGGATCTCCAAACTTTTTTTGGACGCGAAATGAAGTTGGTTAGCACACGAAACGCATCCTCGATGCTGGTGGGAAAGAGAATTTATCAATCTTAATGTTTCGTCCATAAAACTGTCATTGAACCGCATTTCATCTTTGCTGCACAATATAGTGTTTCTCGTAAGAAGCACCACCATGCATCGTTGAAATTATGGAATGGGCAAAGACATTTTTTTCCATGTATCGCTTATGCTTTCTTTGTCTTTCTCCTACTCGCAGGCGAGGGATGTTATAATATAATCGGCACACGTATCGCGCGTGCCTGATGCGCGCAAAAACATATTTTTCATCGCGTTCTGGGAAGCGAGAGAGCAGGAGAGAGTAGCGCGCGCTTTATTAAGAATCGGATGTGCTATGCGACAGACGCCCGTATCAATTTCCGAGTAAACGAAACGTGCAACGAATATGCGCATCGAGACTCTCCCGTATGTTCTTTCGTATGATACCTTCTCTCATTAAAATACGCCTTATGTATATGGCCTGATCCTTTCCCCACAATTTGTTACATTCGATGTTCAAAGTTATTCAGCCTGCAGTTCATATTGATTTTGTTAAAAAAAAACAAGTAACTCGGTAAAATCTTCAAAAAAATGAAATGAGATAAAGCGACAATCAAGAATGTACGATTGTTGCAAATATTAGTAAGAAGAGGTACTTAGTGCGTTTATTCATTATCGCCTGCTTCCTGTCATATTCGATAAACACTTGGAAAAAAGTGAACGTAAGCATATCTTACTCCTAAAACAAATTATTTATGGTTTGACGTCTCATCAACGTCATGTCATTATTAAAAATTGAGAAAAATACAAGCCCAGATGCCATTCATTGTTATCATTTTAAATTGTTGGAACAAACTGCTGGTCTTCTATCCACGGAGCTTTCGTTATCGGAGGTTTTTGATGAGAGTCATGATATGGTCTTCTGTTTCTTAGCTGCGGGTGATTGCCAACATTTCGTTATTGATTACGTGACGACTTAGCATTTTACGTTTCACGGGCATTAGTTCTGACGAATAAAAGGAATTAAGTGTAATTAACAATATGGCAGCATGCCAAGAACTTCAAGTATATTAAGTACTGAAATGACCAAAATTATTTTATCTACAGATTCTTCGTGTAATGTGATGAAATCCAATGCAATGAGCATCATCTTCGGGTCTCTGTCATTTATGCTGATCTTTGGATGTGGCATCATTTTGTATCGGCTTTGGCATTTAGTTTACTCCATTTAGTTTACTTAAATGATTAAGGAAATTGATAACAATTTTGAAAAGTGGTTTTTTTTTAAACATTTGCAGCTCTTGATGTAACTGACGATTTAATGGAGTCACTGCGGATAACAGAAACGTTGGACAGGAATAAGTCTGACATTTCTTAGGTGTTCATCATAATGATCTGGACTCTATTTTTATAATGATGTTTTTATAATAAATACTTAAGGAAAAATGAGCTCTGGCTGGGTGAAAGAATCGACAATTTTTTTCAGCCCCTACATATATTTCTCAAAAGAACCCTTTTCCCAACGAATACAAAATATGATATTTACTGCAACAGTATGAATCCTTCATGAAGTTAAAAGCACTGGACTCTAAAAAAAAATTCATCGCTTTTCTCATGTTTCCTCGTTTCCGGAACCGCGTTGGGAACTAAGGAATAATTATATTATCCTCTTCACTATAATTCACGAAGCATTTGTTATATAGTATGGAGTCAAGTCTTAGTCTTTCGAAGGGGAAGTGGGGAAGTAAGAAGAGTGGAAGTAACTATAGAAGCAGCTAGCAGCTATTCCTGGGCTTGTAGTCTTGATGGAAATTATTCATTTCACACCACGATTTCCGACGCCTCTGGCTCACAGTTCCTTTCTCTTTCTCTCTAGCTCTGCTCTCTCTTTCTCTCTCTCTCTCTCTCTTTTCCGTATGTACACTTGGCTCTTGGATCGTTATATACACTTCTCTTTCAGAAATAATGTTCTTGCAACCAGCCGCTCAGGGTTTATTAGCATAACGCTCTTAAATAATATATCACCGGTGGTAGAATAGAGGTGATGTAGGTGCGAAGGTGTCCTTTACTACAAAAACACGTATACAAACATATGAAAATACATACATCTATATATTCATATATATAACCCTTGAAACTGATGGTTGTGTTGTGTTAGTGATGCCTCTGTGAAGTCGAGGCATCGGGCGAACCGTAGATAAGTAACTTCCTGAGTTGCACGAAAGCCACATAAACGAAAATACATATATATTTACATACACGTATGTAAACATGTATACAATGTTTTACTATAAAGTAAACGTATATGAATTGATATGCCACAAGCAAAAGGACTCCATCTTTTCAGTTGTAACATACAACATCACACACTTGCGCCCTTTTTATAATAAGCTCTTGATTGGTATATATCTTACGATATATAGCATTTGTACTGTAGTGTTGGTTCCACGTAACCGCGATGTAACCGCGGCGTTAATAGCGTGGGTGCATGCCGTTGGTAACTTCGACGATGCTATATCACCTATAAGCTGCCTTCGGGATCCCTCTCTCTTTCTCTCTCTCTCGTTGAATTGCACGAAATGCATGTGAACCCCTAAAGCAAACTTTGTCTTGACGTTATTTCCATCAAAGTTTACCTTTAATACAAAAATACTTCGATCTGGGATGCTTCACGTTCAATAAAATTGATCATCAGGATTCTGGGTTGTTTTGGGTCGTGACTTTAATATCAACGATCACAGATTGAAACAACAAAGTCATAGTCATAGTTCAATTTTGTTCGGGAACGTTATTTATTATAGAGTTTTGACATTCCTGGTAATAAGTGATTTTTTTTTTTCAAACTGTCATCCACTTGCTCCCGTCGAATACTTTTTTCTTGTGTAATGAAAAATAATAATGTAATCCAGTGAATAATGATTAGCGTGACGACGATCCTTTTCCGCATTTACAATGATCATCGTACATCGATTCCATTTAAAAACATGCGACTGATGACGTAATGCATTTGATTCTATTGTTATATATGTATATTAAGGTGGACATATATATTTTACGTGTACATGTACTCACATATTATAGAGTTTGGTACACGTGACAAGCTCTCGTCGTGTGTTCGCGAGTTACACGTATCCCGGATACTCCCGGTATTATGATAGTTGCGGTGGACCTCTTTCCTGTTGAGCCGGACCACCATCGACCATCCACCACACCAGTCAGTTCCCACCCATAAAGTTTTGGTTTTACGTGAACGGGAAGCGTAATATCGTGTGTCCACCATATGTTAATATATATGTATATTTTATATGTTTATATTCATTCATGCTATGAGCGATACGATACCTTTTTTAGCTGCATTTTTTTTCCCCTCACTTTTCATCGTTTTTTTCATATCGCGAACGTGACGAGTATTATATTCTTTACCAAGAGTATGGTCACGAATATACTGTGTCTTCTCATGACGCGTGATTAAAATTTCATGAAAAACAGATGCATTATATAATACCCGTGAAATATTTCAGGTTTAAGAAACATTCGAATACAAAAAAGCAAAAACAATGAAAACCCAACAGTTCGTCTTTGATAAATCTTTATCTTTTCATCAATTTTCCCAACAATAATTTAGAAGATTTCTTTGAAAAACGATAAAGCACATATTTTCAGGTCAATAATGATAATTATTTGAATTCAATGAATATCTTTTTTTTTTTTTCATTTGTAATACGTGAAAAAAAAAATCCGAAGAAAATGTCTTGAAGAAACGAAAAGGATATGTGGTGAATAAAAAAGTGGCATAGTTAGAACCGCTTGCATTCACGCGTTTACTGATGCAACTCGAATGCTTTTCTTCATACTCCCCGTAGGCAGACGGAAGGAAAGCTGCGGGTGGCAAAAACGATAGGATCGAATCCGATGGTCTCGTCCACTCGCGCGCCTGTAAGAAAACAGTATGTACAGGAAAGTAACCCAGTTGTTGCAATTTAAACATCGAGGGTGTAATATGTGAAACTTATCATATTCCCTCCGGGTCTGTAAATGCATTAATCATACGAATGTTATTCCTGCATTATAAAATCATTCAATAAATTTATTCTTCGTTGAAATAACAACTCTGTAACTTGATGGTAATGAAAAAAAAAAAAAAAAAAAAGTGGTAAGTGATCATCAGAAATTCCAGAAGATGACTTTCAAGAATTTTTTTAAGCTTAACAGAATAAATGAACATGAAACTGCCGTAATAACAATCATACAGGATATACTAAATTGCGTAAGCATTTGTGCTTACAATCCAAGTTTTCTCGAGCATTATCTCTTGGCAAGGTTTGCGTAACCTTTCGAGACGAGTAAGCAACTAATATATATGTATATTTAGGTATAACAATGAGTCTCGCGAGCATCTTGATTGATTTACGTGTCCGCCTGTTCGGAAATGGTGCTGTGCATTATATTCGGAAGTTTAAAATGTGAAGGGTGTAAAAAACATAGTTGGACATGTAAAATCATGAGAGATACGTCCTTTTGGATTTCGTATGGGAATGCATATGTATTTATCTATGTAACATATATATGTAACATGACGTTCGCTCAATTGCTGTGCTCATGCCTTCTGCAATTAGATTTTCCAGGTTTAAGTCCCGATTTGTGGCAGAGCCTGCAAGAAGTTGGCTTTTAAGTCAAAGCTAAAGAGAGAAAGATGCTTTTCGCATAATACTGACATTTATAACACGGACATATCTACCCCTTTACTCGTGTACTCATCATGAAAAGCGTGAGCCCCCAAACCTCTCTCTTTCTTTCTTTCTCTCTCTCTCTCTCTCTCTCTCTCATTCGCTTATCGCAACGAATGTATAATAAAAGCAACGTTTCACGTTCCCCCCTGAAGCGACGATGCAAGTGTGAGCCACATAATACGTGAGCCACGTATATAGAAGTGCATCAACCCCCTTCGAAAGCCCGTATGCGTTTTACATGTTTGATCTACGATCTTCCGCCGATCTTATCCCTCCTTAGCCCCCTCTTGCTCTCTTTCTATCTCTTTCTCTCTTCAACAGCCACAATTCGAATGTATAAATGCCATGAGAGCCACCCACAGTACTGATGATCGTGCCAGACTGATAATGTAAAATGAAAAATATGGTTTACCTCGTAAAGCCAATTTGTAACATCCTCGTCCAAGCATTTTTTCGAAAGATAAACACACCACGACTAAACGAATTGCGTTATAATCGCGTGACCGAAATTTTACGCCTCTCTGCACTCTTTCATGATCTCACCCGAATTTTATTATTTCTATATGTTTATGTATGACAAAAACTCGGATTTGAAAAATATTTTCATCCATCCACCCAGCCATTTCCATAATTTATTCAGAAATACGAATCTTACAAAAGATTGTGTTTGATAAACAATTGTTTAGATTTTTCCCCACTGTTTCCACCGTATTATTGAATCAACTTGATAAAAACTATTTTTACTTAAGCCCCCAATCTCTAGAATCTTTACTAAAAACGCCAATTGACTCTTCAGAAAATAAAACATTCATATAAATATATAGTTTTACAAAAATAAAATGAAAATGCCCCTGTGTTTTCTGATTTATTTAAAATTTGTATTTTTCTCGATGTAGAAAGCTTGAGAAAGTACGAAAACCAACATTTCGATACGCAGATATCAGTTTCGATAATTCACTGTGAGTTATCGTTGAGTATTTGTTGCTTCAGCCCGGTTCGCTGAGTTAATAACGTGGGTTTATTTAACTCGTGTCTCACGTAGTTAACCAGTAGCGGTAGTACACGACGTCGAATACATTGGGAGTTGCTGGTGCTGCTTCATCACATTGGTTAGAGCTGTACACGCTGTTTAGTAATAGTCATAACACGGACGGTATCTCATTCTGAATTAATGCGAGCACTGTATCCTTCCGAGGTTTCTGCGCGCCAGGGTCTTGTGACTGTTACACCAGTGAGTCTTTACTTTTCTCGTGTGTGAGCTGCTGTTTTAATATTAGCTGAGCGAGAACGAATGTCTGTTGTATATCATCTTCTATACACATATTTATTTCGTTCGGAAAATCAGGCCAGACGAACGTTATCGTTGATCAAAATGAATTTTTTCATCGTTTCCGGTTTTACATTGATATTATTGCATGGAAGACAAAAAGACGTTCGTTTACATAAAAATTCATAAAAAAAAAAAATAGATAAATATATTTTATTATCATCACAAAGCACTGTGATATGTAAATCACTAATATTATACATTTTAATCACGTAGATTATTAATAATCGATTTATAGAGTTGGATAAAAAATATAATGATTATAATTAGGAAATAAAATCTGTAGTATTTTGTAAAATGCGATTATACGGACGTCTGGGCTTAAAATAAATGACATGCAATTGGCACGATATGTCTGCGGTTATAATAATTATATTCTTCGATGCGTTTATTGCGAATCCCTGGACGAACGGACTAAATTGTAGAAATAATGAACGGTGAGTTCGTCAGTGCGAACGGACGTTCGGACAGGGTTGGAAGGGGGAATGAATCGATTTAACCACGGGTTTTATGACCGTCTGCGATCACGGTTGATTGCAGTTGAGATGCGATATGTGTGTATATATAAAACTATGCTTTTTCGACTTGCCACATATGCGTTTTAGATTCAACCGTATTTTCTCACACATCCAATGAAACATCTATGCTCTATAGTTAGAGATTGCAGCAACGGTGTGGATTTAATATTCTAATAGCGACCTGTCGAGGAGCGCCGATCTCGCTCGCTCTTCTCTCCACGATTCGTATAATGTTCTCGTCAAAATATATCCTAAATCCAAGTTCTCCGAGACCAGTTAAATGCTATCCTCGTCGGTATGAATGAATCAAGGATTTCTCTTCTCCTCGTTAATGGAATCGGACAGTGATAAAGAAAAGAAGAAAGAAAAAAAAAACAATCAGGTAGTTTCCGATGACAGGAAGAGAAAGAGATAGGAATAACATGAAAAGAAAAGGTTTTCATTAAATTCTAGTTAGAGGAAAATGAAAATACGAGAATTTACCGTCAGTTATTCTATATTTGGAGCAGTAGTTCTTCTCATTTGATCTGACAAAATTCATTAAGACTGATTGAGGAATAGGCTTGACCGAGGTGGCATTTAGCTTTCAACATTTATCAATTTGGTATACGATATCGACACAAAATCGCGGTATATATACACTTGTTGACATCATAAAACGAGTCAGTTATCTCTTAAGGCACCTGTGTGCGTCTGTGTCTGTGTTTAAATCTTTCAAATATTCGCGCATTCGCGCGCTTTCATAATAAAAATTTTTATATCTCTTTCTACGCAGAAATACACGATCGCACACCTGTGGCATAGCAGGCGAATTAAAACTTAAACTATATGGAATAAATCGTCAACATGCAATAAAGTACCTCTAATAATGGCTCTTTAGGAATGGGTGGCGTGTACAAGGAGTGTTAACAGGTACTACGTTATGTATTACTGTGTACGGTAACTTGATTCTCAACTGCATATTGGATTCGATGTGGTATAAAGCCGCGTATTGCCACAATGCCAAATAGAATATGGACTGCACGCTTGATCGAGTTCAATTCGATCTAAAGCGTTGCTTTAAAAAAACCGTATTATATACATACGTATGAGCGTTTATATCTGTATACAGATTCGACAAAGTATTGAAAGCTGGCAAACAGAAGGAGAAGCTGTTTCTCTCTCTGCAGGTAGAATAAAAGAGACGAAACAATTTCATACATTGCCTTAAATTCTGAATGATAAATGGAGAGTTTTGAGTGAGCAACTGCAGTCTCAAACAAATATTCGAAAAAAATTATATCAAATCGTGAACAATAAGATTCAAAAGGATAAAAATTGTAGAAAAAAGTATTTCATCCCAGTCTGTAATGACGGATTTACGAAATGGTATAATATGCGAAATAAAGAATCAATGAATCAACGTTTATTGTGTGATTCATCATCGATAAAGATTTTTTGAAACGGACCTCGTCAATTTTGGCGGTATTTTAAAGTGGTATTATTTTTCGTTGCTCGTTAATTCAACGTCAATTACACTTGGTGCTGTTAAACAAATTAATTTACGAGGGACAAGTGAGCAGGGTAACCGGACTCTCGAGTGGAGGATGGTCAACCAGACGGAGGGCCAAGAGGGCATTAAACATTTTGGCCCTTTAACGTACATACATATGTACTCTCTTCTTGTCCATCGAGCCTTTTCTGACTTATATATAAATATATATATTTGTATAGATATATACGTAATGTGAAATGGTGCGCGTGGGTTCGTGGATATATCTCTCGGGGTATCTGATATACGAGCATACGTTTCATGTCCATATATATCTATATATATAAACATAGTTGGAGATACATTACAGAAGAAACCATACGTGAGTGCCCAGTCACACATAACGTGAGGCCAGTAAGTATAGAAGAGAGTGAGGGTCGAGGCGCGATGGTATTGCGAGGGTGGTACAAGCTGGAAGATTCCGTAAGGGGGTGAAGCGAATGAGCGAATAAAAAAATATATATATATATTTTGATATATATAAATATATATCAAAAATTTGAGTCGATAAACGTGTTTTATATAAAATTAGGGGGAATATGGCCTTTTAGTAATAATCAATCGAAATAGATATTAATTCGTATGTGAAACAGTGAGAAATAAAGTCAAGAGAGTCCAATAGAGAGACAGAGAGGAAATTAAGAAAGACCAGCGGCAAAAGCCACTCAGAAAAATGTGTAGAAAATGATGCGATGATGGCAAAGGTGTAAGGGCGACTATCGGAGGGTGAATACGGAAGGTCGCGATGGCGGGGGTGTAGGAAAGACACGCGTGGAGAGAAGAGGGCATCTGCCTGACAATTAAACGAAGCCTCGGAAGCCCTCGAAACGAACGGCTACACAGCAGTCAACAGCTGCACATCTGAATACTAATTTGAAATGTTTATACAGTCTCTCGCAGAGGAATAGGCGCGTACATCGGCCACAACCAGTCGAAGACTCTCCAAGAAACGAACGAGTGCGAGCAAGTAAACAGGATCAGAGAAATGCGAAGAGAATAAGAGTACATACACATGGATACACAAATAAAGGTCCAAATTCACACCAACCTTCCTATAAACTCACATCAAAATGCTAAATTGACATTTAAGATAAAACGACTTGTGATAAAATTAATTTATTTTCACTATAAAAATAACAAAATACGTCATATAAAAAAATTCGATTTCTCAATCAATCGAAAGATTTTTCAAAATTCGAACTTAGGTGACAACGAAATATAGCAAAATTATGAGCGAGTGATAAATTGAACATTCTTACCGTCAGAAAGCACCATATATTTCGTTAACATTTCGTTAACTCAATTTAATTTAGCCACTGCATTAACACACTGGGTCAATCTGACCCTGAAAGTACTTTATATGCCTCTCGTCAGCCACCCTTTGGTCAGAATAACGTCGAACGTGACAATGTTTTAATTTTTTTTAATTTTCCTCGCAGTACATTTATAGTTTCCAGAGAACATTAATTTCAAAGTTAGCAATAAAATATACATAAATTTTCCTATCGACGCAAATATACGATCGTATAAATTCAACCCCTACAACCTTAATTTAACGTCAAAATTTTCGAGCCTCATTTCCATACTGATTTCACGCTTGTCTCGATATAAAACGAGCCTACGCTCGTATACAAATATTTATGAAGATGTAACCATTATTACGATAAGCGGAGTGAAATCGACGGACGAGTGGGACAAGGGCACGACACATCACTTGGGATACAATTCGAAACAGGCAAAAGCTGTGTGATACCTCCCGCTTGGGTTTTTTGGGGTAGAGGGTTGAAAGTGCGAATATAAACGCGTCGACGCGCTTCCCCCGGGGCCCTACAGCTATAAGATCCTAGTCCTGTACTCCAATATCAATATTGGGGTGCGTAGCCATACCCGTCACATTTTCCCTTCATTTCACATATATACATGAATATTTTCGCTTAAGCTATATATATATACATTATTCTTTGTCAAGGGAGAGTTTCAAAGAACATTTACTCGTATACTCAGCCCTGTTGAAACGCGAGTGAAGAGATATTTTACGAGTTTACACACAAATCCGTGCAGGCATATTGACACTAGACTCTCTTTATTGAAAACGTAAAAACAAATTCAAATTCACCGTTGTTTTTATCAAAATAAACACTTTTTTTTCAATAATTTTTCCAACGAAGCACAAACCTTGAAAAATGAACCCATTTCAACATTAATTATTCAAAAAATATTAAGCATTATCGTAATTCGGGGGGAAGGGTGAAAAAGTGGTTTTTTTTACGAACGAAACTGACTTACGAAATGACGCGTGGATTTTAATAAAAATTTAAAGCGGCTCAAATAGTTTATGCATGCAGGATCGAGGATTTCGTTTCGGTAAGCTGAGAATGTCCACGTGCTACGAACAAGGGAATATCCTTTCTCGAATCTCGTTTTGTCACTAGACGCTTATGGCTCTCTATGCTCTTGTAAAATGCGTCCGAGCAACGCCTCTGCATTTTATCCGCCCCTTTTTGTTCCATAACCTAAAATCGTACGCGTGCTAAGTTCTTCGGATTTTTGATGGGCGAAGTAGCACGTGTGTTCGGGGTTCGTGCCCCCTCGACTTTCTCACCCTCTAGTCAAATCTTCAATTTCGTTCTACGATGCAAGGTGTCGACGATTATTGTGTGTTTTACACACTTGATATGACGTTTAGCTCCATTGCCTCACCCCCTGTTTACTTGTATCAACAATTAATATTGCTAAAAAAAAAAAAAACAAAAAAAGAACGTTTGGTTTCAATTTGAACGAATTCGTATGCATTTTTTTAAAGATAATCATTCAAATGAGACGTTCGAATATTCTTTTCGAACTTAAATAATGAAATATATTCAGTTTGTCGTCAGATGCAATATAATATGTCAATCAAACGTTTGAATGCAAATCTTCAATAAAGTTAACTGACCAATTGCAATTCATTAACGTTCGTTCATGATCATATTGTTTTTTTTTGTTTTTTTTTTCGATTAATCACACAGTGTATATTCGTACAATGCAATTAACAATAAAATATGCGTCTGTCAATGCCACAAGCCCTCGACGATCTTTTTGATAAATTGTAAATGAAAATGTACCCTTAAACATCCATTTTTTAGGGTAAAGTACTTTGATTAATTTGTGTCGATGGATGGGGACAACTATTGTGATCATCAATTACTTTTCGCTTCCATCAGTCGTAACGAAGATGAAAAAAAAAGTGTACGCTTCGAGCAATTAGTGTGCCCCAATTTGGGCGATGTTACACGCGTTATCCATTACTGTTACACACTGTACATAAAGTCAATTGACGACACGCGAGTTAGTGGACTTCAGAGACAAATCCCTTTATGGGTTTCTACTTAGGGCAGGCGAGATACATTTTATTTATAACCGGAAATATTTCTTTTATTTTTTTTCCATCGAGGACAAGGCTCTGGGCCTTTAAAATGTTATCTTTGATCTTTAATATCAATGACTTCCAGAATTTTATTCTAATTTCATATTTGTACGTGTCTAACATTTTTTACTGAAGTTTTGATAAATCCAAAATTGAAATTGTACTCCAATTTTTATTTTTTATGAATCCTCGAAAGACAAATGAATGACAAATTTATAAAGTTTGAAGATTTTTAATCTTTTCAATGCACAGTTTTCTAGCACGAAAATTTTTCTGTCAATTATGATGATTTTAGTCTTTTTCAAATATCAATTTTACTGCCAAGGTGAATTTTTACTTTGGCTCTCGTTTCCACTTTTAATAAATCAGCTTAGACTATGAATGTACTAAATTTACAATATAATTACAGCTCCTACATTTAAATATTTTTTACTCTTCATGGGTGTGGAATCCATCAAAGTTGGTAATATACGCTTTTTCGATCTTACTTTCCTCAGTCGTTGTGTACACAATATATCTCAGCTTTTAACAGTGTTTTTTTTCTTCTTCTTTTTTTACCCCATCTCATCGATCAATCAATGCATGATTGCGTACATATATCGCAGCGACGCGTGCATAATGCTGCTATTGACCATCAATAATGGTCGGTGACTTTTTTTGGACTACGTATCAGAATGATTTATACGATCGGGAAGGATGTGTGCTGCTTATGAAAAAATTATATAAATCAACGTTCGGTTTAAACTTTCGTACGATTATGAATGTATTTGCATGTGCGTCAGAATTTCTGTATAAAATAAACTGCAACTATAAAAGTTACGTTTCTTTCACCAATGAAAATGTTCAAAAAATCATTGAATGGGTACGAAAAATCTATCGTGTCAAACAATCCATAAGGATGTTTATTTTTTTTTTACTGATCCTTGATTTTCCATCGTTTCGTTCCCCTCTCTTTTTTCGATATAGTGAACACTCATCTCTCTTATTTTTTTTTTTATATACAACGAAAGCCAATCCCCTATTTCACGCTATCAATATGGGCTTGCACGTGAACGCGGTTTTTATCGAGCGAAATATCGCTGATTCTTACGATTTTTCTTGTTTTTTTTTTTTTTTTTTTTTTTTTTTTTTTTGCAGCATCCATATAGAAATTTTTGTTGGTTTTTCTATGCAGTTTTTCTGCGTAACGTTTTTTTTACGCGATACTTGGTACGCGGATTTTTATGTGGATTTTTATCGCAAAGATTGAAAAGACTATCACGAGGGCTTTTCATGAGAATGCATGGCGATCCTCTCACGTCGACTCTTCTATAATACACTCTATAGAACTTTTATATCAATTTACATATGGATATGTGTATATATATACACATATACTTCATATATAGACAGGATTCTATTCCAGGTTGCAAATCGGACGAATGAAACGTATGGCTATTCATTCCTCGATGAAATGCGAGAGGGACAAACCATCGTGTATGCACATCGCCATGAGTCCAGCAATCGGGCTTACGGTTATCCACTCGCGTGGACTGCTTCTCCATATAGACTCGAATCTCTCACTTTTATTTCTTCCTCTCTCTGTCTCTCTTTATTCAGCCCATACGAACGAGTAGCGAGCAGGCCAAAGCGAAATCACCCCTGTGGACCCCGAAGCCTCTCGTTCAAACCGTTTCGCAAATCGAAAACGATGATCGAACGTATTCGATACCGACCTTTTATAAAAAGATTGCTCAACACCTGCAAACCTTTGGAAAAAAAAAAAAACTGCGCTTCTGTATCTTTCTCTTGGGTCAATCGGATTTACAGAGATTTTCTATTTATTTCACCGCACAATCATTCGTTTCATTACTATTTTTTAAACGTGTCTTCAAATATGTGACACATTTTGATTTTCATTGAAAATTTCTATAGATCTTAAATTTCAATATCGTTTACACTTTGTTTAAGTTGAACTATTTTTCTTCAAATCCAAATTCAAAAGCTACGAAAAAGCCAAGTTTTCTTGTGTCACCAAGTCATGTTATCACTTCGTCATATTTAACGTTGTCTTTTTTTATATTTTTTTTATTTCGGCACACAATATCAGCAATAGTTTGTCTTTTCGTGTTGTCAGCAGCACTGTTTTTATACCTCTATCCCTTCGTCACTGTTTCTAGCTGCTGGCTGCTGCCTCGTGTAAACGGTTAATCTAAATCCAGAGCAAGCAACGATGTAATGTTATGCGGCTCGCAAGACTCATTATACTTGTAAACCAGTGGATGGGGTACGTTCAGAGACCACAGCCGAAACCTTTACTGTACAGCACTTATCGAGGCGTGTATACAGAGTGTCCTTAAAGTCCTGTCCAAAATTTACAGAATATTCGATAGGGAAAGGTCCTGAGGAAAAAATTTCTCATTCATTTTTTTCAACTATGGGTCATCAATGAATTAGTGACAGTTAAACTTTTAATCATCAAGTTGAATGAAAAAAAATGAAGCCCAACAGATTGTGGATTCGAAATTTCATCATATGTGCATCGCTGGACACAATTTATATGGGCAAGGATGTGATTTATAAATTTATACGAAGGTGTTAAAAAAAACGAAGGAAATATTCGTACGGATGCTACTGTAACCTATTATACGTTAAGGTATTTATATACACGTCGTATATTTATGTATATTCGACTTTTTATACTTTAGAGAACAATGCTCGAGATTTAACACCGATAAAATAGATTTTTTTCTTACTAAACATCATTTCCACCTTCGTTGCTTCAGAAAAGTTTCTTCCTTTGATCAGACACCGAAACAAATGGAAACGTCTTCATTTATAACTTTTTTTTTTTTTGTTCCACCAGGATATACAATGAGACACTTAAATGAGCGACCACATACACCCCCGACACATGCAGAATTTATTGTATTTACACAAAATTAGCAAAGCTAATTGTCCACGAATTGTAATGTCATACATCGGCGTGAAAATTTAGGTACTGACTCAAGTGTATGCTCTAAATATTCTTCATTTGAACAACAATCGTTTTCGAAGAGTCTCAACTCTGATTTTCGTTCAGATTCCACTTTAATTGGCCTTTTTAGTGTGTATTTAGGAAAATTATCCAGTGTACTGATAATTAGTATTCGATTTGGCCAATTTATAGTAATTTCACTTCTAAGTACGAAATTCAAACTGCATTTGAAGACTTATTGACAGGCTCTAGGACATTGAACGTAATGAACAATTTTCGTCACTGGATTCATATTTAGCTCGAAAAAATCTATCGAAATACTTTTAGTTCGTCTGTTCTTACGGAATGGAAACGAATTATCGGTGCCTACTGCGATAAATCAAAACTTTGCAATCAGAACAGAAGAAAGTGTACAAAAAATGTTCGAAAAGTAATGCAGAAAATAGTCCAAGGTCGAGAAATAAAGGTCATGACATAAATCGGGCTGAATTATATTTTTGATGTGATTTAAATCGTCAGATAAAAGATTTCTGATTGGAATTAGCTGCATTACGTAAAAAAAAAAAAAATTAACATATAGTTAATCCCCATATTCCTCATTCATATGTGATACAAGCTCCATTTGAATTAAATAAATTTCCATTTATTCCCTTAGACTTTATATTCAAATTTAAAAACAATTTTTTTTTCCGTTAACCGTTGCCCTTTTGGCGTTGACCTTTCGATATATTTTTTTCATAGGTTAAGAAGCCAATGTTTGAGCGTAGACCAGACAGTATTAAAACTTGGTGGATAAATATAATTATATTGAAAAGATAAAACAAAATGATGCTTGTTGAATTTGTAAGTTAGCGAGAGTGGACGAGGACGAATGTGTAGTAAGCCTTATGCTTTTCGGGTGACTCTCGCATAATTTGGTACGCATTATGCTCGACATAATCGTGGAATTTATGGCGCATATCCGTGACCAGGCTGCTCCCTCTTGGCCATCAAAAGGCTCCCAGGCCCCCATAACTTTATTATTCTTCGTCTAACTCCTCGTTCGGTGCTCTTCCTGTTCCTCCAGCCTACCTTCTTGTCTCGAAATGTTCACCCAGGGTCACACGATAAATCCATTCTGTCTCTAATATCTCTCATTTCTTCTCTGTTTATGGTAACAGAAACACTGCCTTTAAATTTTATGCTACGACGTCAATGCTCTCAAAATTCGGTCCTACCATTATTGTTTTTCATTCATATTTATAAGCTCCAGATTACGTCGGACTAATGCGTCAGAACAACGAGAGAAAAATAAACTAAAAAACTCTCGCCTAAATATGCCTATTGTCAACTTTCAGTGATTTCCAGTGTTTTTTATTGTTGTTTTTTCTTTTGGAAATTCATTGTCTGTTCAGCTCGCTCGAAATTAAAAACTTTTATCTCGTAATTTAAACAGTAAGTGATCGAGACCTTTTTTCAAACATTTTTGGGTACACGTGGTGAGGCATGTGTATGTATATTTATATTGTATGTATAATAGATATATGGTGATTAGAAATTCAACGCAACGCTCACCCGTATCATAAATACGCGACGAAACGGTACAAAATAATGTTTTCAGGCTATGAATCGACAGCACTGTCGCAATATTTTTTTCCCTCCTTTTATTTTTTCAACTCTATTCCTGTTTTTGTTCTTTTATATTGTCTTGTTCTCTCTTTTTCAATGCATGTTTCTCTTTCACGTTAATACGTTTCTCTTATATTATATGCATAGGCATAGCCCATAAACACCGGTAAATGATACTGATGCATTCATCGCGCGAACGTTTCCCGATCGTTTTATACGGGTGTCCCACGATTTCGAATCTTTCAACGGCCATCACATTTTCGTTTCGCTTGTTTCATTTAAGTTTCGTCGTCGTTCACTTCGTTCTGTCTCCTTTCTTTTTTCTTTTTTTTTTTATTACATTTTCGTCTGAAACACTCGAAAATGAGAAACGCGAAACGAATGCGTAATTCGGACTCAACTTTTCGAAAAGAATAACGATCACGAAAGAAAGAATAACTTTTGTCTCGATCACGACTCCTTCACAAAAGACGAGGAAACATTTTTTATTTTGTACTTTTATAAATTATTTACTTATTTCAATAATCCTATATTTTTGAAGGAGAAAATTCAATTGAAATCGATCCTTTTCTTCGTCGGTGTCAAAGTCTTCTTTACTACCAACTCGTTTTAGATTTTGATTATGATTTTTTTTGCTCCAATTAACAACTACCACGTGTACCCTCACATTTGTAGCCTCTAAATATATTTTATTACTCTAATTCAATTATTTCTTTGATTTTGAAGTATTCCTTTTATAAAAATATTTCATTGAAGCTTGAAAATAACGAGCAAAATGACAGTTTTACATTAAACATATATCGACCTTATAATTCTGTCGTGCTGTACGTCAGGACGAAACCAGATGCGAATCGTAAGTCCTCTTTCAGCTCGTTCCAGTATTTCTCTTATCCCATAGGTACCAGCTGTTGGTCGTTCGATTTGTAGGTATATATATATACATACATGTATAGACTGTGACCACATAAACGTATTACATTTCAGTTTTCACATTCTCTCCTATATCTATGTATATAAATATATATATTAACGGTGACAACGAGGATGAGCTCGTGGACATATCTCACGCGCTATATAGATGACACTAACTGATGTGTGCTACGTTAAAACGCGTACGGGAGCTCGCGAGCGCTCCACCGAACTGTGCTCATCAATTTCTATTAGCATTATTTCTGGATGGTCACATATGGCTAATAGAACGGCCTGACTTCATCGTTTTACGCTTTTTTTATTTCATTATCTGCCCATCCCTTGACCTCAATCAAACTATCAATACGATCGATTGTGGTTGTGAAAAAAAAAAAAAAAAATTAAACATAATACATAATAAAGTATATATCAACGTTGTATCGAAAGAAACGTTTAATTGAAACTTTGTTCCGAATGTGGATATTATAAAATTTCATTTTTGTAATTTTCGTATTTACCAATTCATTATTTTTGTGATTATTTGATTTCAAACGTTGCAGTTAAATCGCAGATTCGTTTTGAAAAATATAATTCCGAGTTCGGGCAGGCGAAACGTATAAATCTACGTAATTCGATGAACCATTAATCGATGGGGTAGTTTTTAGGATCACACCGAAGAAATAAATGTAGTTTACTTAATGGTATTATGCGACTAATGATGCTGCAGTAAAAGAGAAATAAATCCCACGCGAATTGAGGGACAATTACTATCATATTCTCGACAAAAGGTCGATGGTCCACGTGTCATTGCGATAAATCTTTTCGGAAGTCGAAGTATTTTTGTGTTCGCTGTATAATAAAGCGAGACACGAGAGTGTGAGACAACGACGAGCAAAGAAATTTCGTGTCGACGGGCCTGTCATAACAGGGGTAGCTCTTGGCACGTGCCACCACACAACCCCCGACCTTCGCGCCCTTGTTCGTCCATATATGCGCGCATTCATATGCTTCATAATATATAACTCTGGTTCTCCTCCTGTCACCGGTCCTTTATGAAACCCTTATTGAGACTCTTTACTGTGCCTTTCCTAAACATATCCGTACATTCTCTCGTATATTTATACTGCTAGGGAAACACGTCTTGTTTGTTTACAAGGGTATTCCTTTCCTTTCTATACCCAAAGCCATAAAAATGTTATTTTCGTATTTTAATATGCATGATTTTTAGAATTCCACTGATTATTATTACTGATTTGTCTGGAATCTTATGAAAAGGAGAAAAAATTTCATAATTTATGGTTCGAACGTGTATTTTTTGTTTTAAACGACAATTTCCTGTGGAAAATCCATTTTTTATTTTTTTTTAACTCGAGACTCGCATAAAATGATGTAAAATTATTGATCAATCACTTGGAAATGAGCAGAAAAATTTCATTCCGTGGATACGAGTGATTTTGGAGATTTCCAAATGTTGTTGAATTTCCGGCAATTACTGCAGTAGCTTAGATCGGTCGTCAATTGCTGGATTTTACGATGTATTAATGTAAGGAAAAATAGAATCGGGGAGAGACACGAGAGAAACGCATCGTCGATGACGACGACGCGTGCACGTCATAGATCTGTATGGACATTTCTCTTATTTTCTATGTCGTGTCCATTGTAGTTGCTTCGTTGAACACGTTGCAGTATTCCATTCGTTTCACGTCCAGACAATTATATTCGCTATATAGTTCTCTGCGTGCTGCCTCCGTTCAGGAAACGTTAAAACGGGGCTGAACGACATCCGCAGTCAAGAGACCCGACAAATCAATCGTTCTGTATTTATTCTATCAATATATATCTCTAAATAGATTCGTTGAATCATCGACGATTCACCGAAGAAAATTGCCAAATAGATGTTTTTTCTGCTGTACCATTTGCCAGTTTTTTTTTTTTCTTTTAGAAATTTTATGAAACTCTTTAAGAGTTGAAAACTTTTCTCTTCGATATTCAAAACACGTCCAATTATTCATTATTAGAAAAGACATCTTTAGAAGTCAACTGAAGGGTTTTTAGGGTTTGGGGTATTGAACTTTTGTGTCGAAATAAAAAAGCATGGTCCGGGCTCCAGAGGCAAAAATACATCGAAATAAGCTATGAAATACGTCACATTTTGTTGTCATTGAGTTTTTGACAGTCTGAAAGCTTCATCACTCGAGACTAGATAGGATTTAGTTAAGATGAGCAGCATAAAAAAAAAACTGATATGTACATTTTTCTTAATACACAAAAGAACATTTATCCCCTGGTGATAAGAGAGTGCGAGAGAAACTGAATGAAAGTGTAATGTATTAATCACGATGAGTGGATACTCGATAGAATTTGTAAAGCTCTGCTTTGAAGAAGAATGCAACATTGAAAAGAGGACTGAAAACGCAAAGGGGGTTCTGGGTGTTGAGTGTGGGATGAGCAGAAATTTCATCGCCGAAAGTTTGGTCCGTTGCGTTTAACAGTCGCAAAACGATTCGGGACTGTGGCATCTGTGTCAATAAGCTGAATCCTCCCGGGGGGAAAATATATCGGCGGACAAGAGATGAAGGAGAGAGAAAGGAGGAGTCTTCGGGCAAAACGGTTTGGGCTTCTGCAAAACGCGATCATCCTCGTTCAATCATCAATTTTATTTGGTTAATAAAACGATTATCCCACCCCTGAAGAGCGAGGACACGCTCTGGCGTTACGACGATCTCGTCCGGCTCTCGTCCGAGTCTCCTTCAAATCTATTTGACGACTCGATTGTCGCTAAAACTCGTCTGTATGCGTTTGACATAAATATATATATATCTATATACTCATCCATGTAAACCGGCGGTTCTTGGTGTGTGCCTTTGCGTTTGTATGTGGATGAGGGCCGCATCGACCCTCAGCGTGGGCGTTCAACCAAAAATGTAATTTACATCCTTTTATGTTCGCGAAATTGAAATATTTGCGAATTAATCCGAAAGAGAGAAAGAGAAGGAGGGGGAAAGGAAGAGACAGAAGATGAGGCGAGGATTATGGGTTAGGCCATTTCTCCATTAAAATGTTACATTTCTGTTCACGCTCTTTCTTTCCCATTCTCGCCATTTCTAATAACTGTTGTTCACAAAAGTAGTAAGAATCTTACAAAAAGACGCGATTCTGAAGCATTCTTGGAACATCCTTAAATCAGCTAAAAAAAAAAGCAGCCAAGTTACCGTGTCGTGATCAAGTCAATTTACCTCGTTTCCCAATTTAATGTAGAAAATTCAGTGGGTCAATATATTAATTAGATCAGAACCCGGAAGCATATGTTGGATATTTGTAATTTGATCATTTGGAAATCATATAGATGGTGACGAAGAAGGTTGGTGAACAGGAGTAAAGTCGAGCAGGCAGGCTGGAAAAGTGACGGGGTTGAGGCTGGGCAAGGGACAGGGATTTCGGAGATAGCCAGGATATATAATGTCGAGAGAGAAGGAGCGAGAGAAGTTTAACAGAAAGGGTATATACATAGGATGAGGCAAGATGGAACGTGGGCTGTTAAACCGGCCGAAGCATACAATAATCCGCGAGACACCAATCCCCGTTCTTGTTGTCTCTGTCTCTCTTTTGGTCTCCTTCCCCTTCCAGCAGCGTATTCAATTAATTCTCCTGAAAATTTGTCGCTCGTATTAAATCTCGACGGATTAAAGGCAATCTCGGTGGCAGGGTTGGTCGCCTGTGTGCCTCGTCTCGCTTCCCATCTCTTCGTCACCGTCGACGTCGCTCTCATCCGCTTCGTCTTTCTCAACCCCTCCCGCGACTTTGGTACCGTACTACCGTATAACTTCGGCCATACTTCCAACGAATCCACACGATAAGATAAACGTGACCGAGCTTACGCCATCTAATGCTGCGAGCCCCTGACACAAGTTGTAGAAAACCGGTCACCTTCACCGTCCGAATTCTCTAAATGTATGTCTCCAATGCACCTTTCTCTCTTCTGTACACTTATCATCAAAATCCTCTCTGTATCCTCTCGTCATACATACATACATATATCGCAGACTCGCCACCAGTTTACGATCGTTTGAGATAGCGACAGAACGGCAACGATAAAAGAGCTCAATATATAGCTACGGAGAGAGAAAATAGCATTTTCGTATAAGAAAATCGACTTAAATTTGACGGCATCCATTTCCATCCAAGTATAAAACTGTTATCACAATAATACATTCTGCTTTTCATCAATTCCTACCATCGCGTTATTTATTAAATACCAGAGCAACTGAAATTCAGCCCATGAGTCGATTTCTAGACAACGTTATTCATGGGCACCAAAACATACGTTCAGATATTTATGTAAACGTAAGTGGATGTTGACATGATAGAAAAATGTTTTTTGAACAGAGTTCACAGGATTGAAGTATCTTTAAAGAAAACAAGTTGACTAAGATGGTCTGGAACTTGTCACTGTAAAGTTCAAAAGGGTTTGGGGGCTGCTGAGTCAGAAGGAACGGGGCGATGTTCGTATATCTTAGTAAGAAGTTTCACTAAACTTTACAAATGTCTCGTTGAAGGTCGTAATTGCACTTCAATCCTTGAGTTTGTATAGAAACTTTGAAACTGACCAATCGCCTTTGTCAAACGTGTGCACACGTGGACACTCTCAGTTTTCAAGTATAAAGAAGGCACGTGCTGCTACGATGCCTACTTTTTGCTTCCTTATTAATTAGTAATGACATCCATTTCCTCACAGTTGGCGCTGAGGCTTGACTTCCACGTTCTACATCGTGCAGGCTTCCATTCTGACCTATAGATTGTATGACCAGGCACGACTCAGTGTCGCCTAGATGCTGCTTTTCGTTCAAAACCATCAACTATTTGTCTAGAGAATTTTGAGCTATTAATAGGCTTCTCGTACCCTAACACCCGGCACTCATGCTCAGACGCTTTTGCTTTTGGTAATATGTATACCCTCGTTTTCCTCTTTTTCTCTCTTATTCCCTACCTACGTCTCTTTCCAGAGATCGCATCTTTCTGTAATATCCACACACGAAGAGAGACACGCGTCTAAGAAAACGGAAGATAGGAATTGAGCGACTGTTCTTTCATGAATTACAAGAAACTCTTGACTCTTGGCTGTGGGTACTGGTTGACAGCATCAGAAAAAAAGTGACGTTTAGAGAAGCCGAGAAACGTCGGCGCCTCGTTTGAGGCAAGACGAAAGCCTCTTAAGTTACGAAATCTTGTGTATTATAGTGCTAGAATTTTTTTTTGACAGAATGCTGAAGCGTTAATTGAGCATAATCGTTGGCGTGGTCAAAGAGAGACATGACGTTTGGGCGGAAACTATTTTAATTAGATGGTCCATGATATTGTGACGTACGGTTGGATATTCACTGCTAAATAAATGGACTTTAATGAAGGGGTCTGTTAATAAAAATAAAATAAAAAAAATATATGTCATATCTTAAACGCTAGTGAAATTATTCCAATGTCACGATTGCGCTTTTATCCAGTACCCTTGCCATACTAATCTTTCTCCTTCGGTTTTACGCTGCGTTGCAATTTATTAGTTTTAATAGAAGCAAACAAGTTGAGCAAATAAATATTCATGGGGTTAGAGAATTCAAGAGGATCGCGTGATGGACCGAGTATACGCGAAGGGGACAACGAAGGAGCCATTAGCGAGATTGCTTGTAGGTTGTATATATACCGCGTGTGCCGCGACCCGAGTTCCACCCCGTGCTTCTGATATATACTCACTCGCCCAACACGACAGACAGAATTCGACATCCTCTTATTCTCTATCTGTAAATTTGCTCCTATTCGCCGCATCCTTTATGTTTCCTGCTATATTCCACCCCCAAGAACTTTTCGACTTTTCGTATATATTTATACATCTGTACGCACAGAAATCATCAATTCAAATTTACATAATGGAAGGTTGAACCACTGTAATAAAATCTATATCATCTTCTAGAAAAAATTTGTCCAATTTTTCTAAAACCAATCAAAAAAATTGATCGATATCTTCCAATTGATCGTAGCCAGATATTCGTCGTTCTTGAAGTTGAATTTTATTTCAATTCAGCATATGTTCAACCTTCAAACACTGGAGATCCTTGAGCAGTTTGAAGGCTCACAAGTTTGATGCCAATGAAGAATATCATCGGAGTTTTTGCTGATACGTGTTCGAAGAATTAAATTTTAATCGACGCCAGGAAGGGGGCAACGATTGCACACGAAATGCCTTACGGTTGAGTGAGGTCTTGCAAGGGATGTTGAAGAGGTCTGTGATAATGAAAGACGTGGATCTTCCTTCTAAGATAGAAACAACAACGTATAATTATACGCTTCTGGTAACGTGATAGCTTAATAATCCTCCGAACGAGTATGCAGGTAATATTATATCTTTGAAAAGTAATAATGGGCTACAAGGAGCAGGATGCATGTGACTATATAGGATCGATAGTTTGCTTCCTATCGAAAATATACAGCATATATAAATGAGAAAAAAAAGAGAGATGAAGTTCACAAAGGTTTCTTTTTGAAAGAAGAAGATTCTTTGGCTCTCAATCGATTTTACTCATACCCTTTTTCTTCACAATGTTGATACGGATGGTGAATTTCAAAGGAGCCTTTGGAAACCACATCGTCATTTGTGTCACCAGGGCCCTTCGAATGAAGGAGTAGGTAAGCAATGAGTATGAGATCTCTATCTTTTTTGTACTCAATGATTATATATATATTTATTTTTACGTTTCCGAAAAACCAGTTCTTTGTTTACTTACAATAATTTACTTACAAAATAGTTTTTAAACAGTGATTCGAGCTTTGGAACATGTCGAATAATGACGTAAATCCTTGTATAAATATTGTTATCTTTACAATTTTTCTGTATAAAATCATTGATACTTGGAAAAAAATAAATAAAAAATTTAAACATAATTTATCATTAAGGACTTGAGTTTTTCCAAGTTGAACTTTTTTCAACCGTTTCACAGCATGCCAAAGAGTAATTTTTCATCAAATTTATAAGCTTGAAGATCAGAAAGTATATCGATGTATGTCGATTCGATTTCTTGGAAAAATACTGATGGGAAATGTGTTTTGGATGAATAGCGAATTTTCTCATGGTAAAAAAGATTCTATGTATGCAAAAATTTCATTTGGATTCTCGTATACCAACGAGTATATGAACGTACATTATACTCGAGTACCTAATCGACGAGAAGATTGAGCGTCAGTCTCGTCTACTGCATAAAATTGAATATCGAAAAGGGTTTTCCTCCCGAGGGTGTTCGACGTACGCATACATACAAAATGGCAAAACATGGCTTGAGGATGCAAGAATTTTAACCCACGCGAATTCAATTCAGTCGCGTAGAAAATATTTTCGAATTAACTTACAAATTGTTGAAGTATCCATACTCGAAAATACGTGTACACGTTTACAGTCACATATTATTATCCTTATTACAGTAAGGTAAATGCGTAAACTGATTTTTTTTTTTTTTTTTCATTTTACATGAACGAGAGTGCGAACGAGCTCCACAAAAGAAACTGAGGTGAAGGGATGTTCATACGTTATCAAGTATTATTTTGCAGTCGTAAAGGAATAAAAAAATAAGAACCAGGAACCGAGAGCAAAGGGACGAAGTAAGGATTCTCGCATCGTCAATTAAATCATTGAACATAAATTCTAAACGGGGATGCAAGAAAAAGAGAACTCGGGTAATAAACGTCCAGTGGAATGTACAATGTTTGGAATAGCTGGTGTAAAGTTCAGTTTCATCGTGGATGTTCCTTCGATTTGAATCTGTGTGCATGGGACGTTCTATGTGAGCTCTGATACCATCGATTTCATAACTGGATTCTTAATTTTTTTCCTTATTCACCAATCACAATGGAAAAAAAGTGTTTGCAGTTAAATTTTGAATAAAATTTAATTCGTCTCTTTGCTACCGCGTGATTTTTATTTAGAAAAGATCGGACTCTCATTCCACGATACTAGTGATTTGAAGAAATTATTGGAAAATAAATTATTCGCGACGATATTTAATAGTCGATCATAAAAAGGCATGGAAATTGTTTGGGTGTCTACTAGAATTTAAATGATTTTACATGAAGTAAGTCTACAAGATCATAAATGTCCCATAGCTATACATATAGAAACCTATATATATATATATATATATTAAAAAACTCATAGCCATAAAAATATATGTCTTTGATGTACACATAAGCCATGGTGCACCATGGATT